>CANXYI010891832.1:0-11870 GCA_948208565.1 Hura crepitans
ATCTGTTACAAATAATTCATGATGGCTCGCCACTGCTGTACAAAATTTTAAAGCTCAAGACTTGATCTTTCCTTGTAAGGCATAAGAAATTTCACTGAATAAGAGATGTGAGATTAAAAGAAAATAATAAGCTGAGGGCCATTAAACGTAAATGAATGCTTTCCTTCAATCTTAAAAGAGGTTCAAATTTAATAGCTCAAAAACTTAAAGCTTAAAATTATTCTACATCATCATTTTCAAAGCCTAAAAGCCTATAGAAATCATATTAAAAAGTCAAACATTTTTTAGTTCTTGCTCACACAAAAATCAAAAAGTCAGAAGGTGTTAAAATCTAATGTCTAAAAAAATAAAAGGTTTTCCCTTAAGCCTTGAAGGAGCATTCTCCTTTTAGCTATGGTTGCCCTCATTTAAAAAGAAATGAGTTTTCTAATTCCTACTAGGTTGATCAACCAAAAATATGAGCCTAGGCAAAAGTTAGGAAAATTGAGAGAAAATAGTTAGTCAGAAAATCTTCAAGATTGACTAATAATAGATATATCATCAGTACAATACTTAGAAAGGTCAAAAGAATGACATTTGAATTACAAAAATTCAAGATGCTAGGGGCATATAGCTAGCACTCGCAGCAAGCCACTTATTAATCTACTTATTGATCTAAAAAGGTCCATCTCTCATGACAAGAGCTCCAAAATATATTAAGCCATCTTAAAAGGTAAATGTGACACCCCCTACTAGATTCCCAAAGAAACCCAATAAGTGATGCACTTTCCATCATGTCACCCATCCTAAAATTTTTCTAGGCCTACACTCCTTAATACCTATAGATTCTATTATTATCAAGACAACTATTACTTAAATCCTTATTCTATCACTTGGACATTATTCTTCAGGGTATATTTAATCCTAAAATCCATTTAATAGGCTATTATAAATTCCTCAGCAATTTAGGTAGCATAATAGTTACTCGGGTGACATTTTAAAAATTTTGACCTGTTAAAAACACTTCTATAACCTCAATCACATCTCCTATCACCTTATTGTCATTAAGTAAATAAATCACTATAATCAGTCATCATACATAGGGCCTCAGGCCTAAATTATAAGCATAGGACATAAATTAAATATGCAGATAAAAAAGCCCTATTTATAAATCACTAATCTCACTTATAGCAACTCCGAGGCTATTTGAACCTATAACTTATAGTATTTACATAAGTGCTTACTAGAACCATTAAAATACAAGATCTCATACCCTTTAATTTCTCTACTACTACACTGTACAGAACTTGAGGCTGGACTATTACCTCTTAGTACTTGTGTACTAAAACACTAGTACACTGAGTATGAAACTTAGCAATGAATTTAAAAGGATAAAAACATGTCACTAAAGCATACACATGAACTAAACATGCTACAGATGCATGAACACAATTCATAGTATCCGTGTAGCAAAATAATATTATTTAATTAAACATGTTATGAAATAATATTATTTTATTACCAAGTCTTATAATTTAATTATTTACATTTATACCATTCTTAAATTGTCATTATTTTAAGTACCACTATTATTTATCATCAAGTGAATCATTTAAGTTATTAAGTAGGCTTAAGTAGGTAGACTACACTTTAAGACATTAGACTAAGAGGGAAATCAAATTATGCAGTGGTCTTGTACTTTAGACCTCGAGCTTCACACCAGCCCTAGTCTAGTGCCCATCCTATAATTTTTGCCCACTACACCGACCTGGTCTAATAAATAGACAAATAAAAAAAATATCACCATGTCACATTTTCCATAAAGTACTGCAATGGCCCATCTTGTGGAGCCTATCACTACACTAGCCTAGTCTAATAAATAGATAGTAATATTAACAACATAGTGTAGTGGCTCATCTTATGGACCCCGACCGCTGTACTAGCCTAGTCTAATAAATTGACAAATAAAATATCATATCATAGTGCAGTGGCCCATCTTATAGACCCTAACCATTACATTGGCCTAGTCTGATAAATAGACAAATATCCAGCAACTGCTAATCCCTAGTTAACCATTCAACCTATCTAGTGAGTGTCTAACTAATAGGCCATCTAACCTTTATTCATGTCCATTTATTTACTGATTATCATTTTATATTATTTGAAATTGAACAATATATAGATATTAATTATTTTTCATAATCGAGTTTTAGTCAGAATGTTATAGGTTAATTTATTCCCTACCAAATAGTTATAGGTCATATTTTCTAGGCTAGTTTTGGGTCACTTTCTTAGGTAATTCTTAGTCTAATATAAGTCCATTCCATACCTTTAATTTAGGTCTAATTATGTTTAAATCATAAGCTATTTATAGGTCAAGTCCTAATTGATTATTTTTATAGGATAGTTATGGGTCATTATTCATTTTTAATACACTGTTGTAGGTATATGTCTATTATTTCCTGGGCATTTTTCCATGGTAGTTTAATCCATTCTAACTTACCATTGTAGGCCTAAGATCATGTCATTCCATGCATTCAAAGTGGTCTCAAAAGTGGCATTAATTTCCTTTAGGATCAAGTACACAAGGTGCTCAAAACATAGGTTTTATGTCAAGCCATTGTAAGTTTTATTATAGGTTATGTTTACCATTTCCTTTTTAATCCATTTACAAGCCATTTCTTTGCCACATTGCCAACACACTTTCATTACATTTACTTGTCATACCTTAAGCCATATTCATACTTATGTTGATGCCTATTTCATGTAATGCCATGACACACATTCCATGCTCATCATGGCACACTATACTTACCATACATAACATACCATACCTATCTCTCGACCAAAGCTTGTTTATGGCTAAGCACTTGCCTTTTCTCTTATTTTATCACACATACACATCATAAGCCATCATTCAAGAATACACACACATATACACATAATACATACCATGTATACCATGCCATGACACATCATATACATGCCTCGGCCATGCCATGATCCCATACATACATGCACAATTTCATCAAATTCACCATATATACATCTAATTCTATGCCTAACATACCATTTCCCAACACATACCCCATACATACATGCCATACACCTTACTTAAGCCAAGGCACCCTATTACCTCTCTCGACCATGCATAGTATCACCTATAACCATGCTTATTCTCATTATATACTCACACAAATCATTTATCTCCATACCATACACATTATTGGTTATCACATCCCCTGCATATTCATGACATAACACTACACACACACACACACCACACACCTCTCAGCCATAAAGAGGCTATGATATTCCACCTATTCCTTCCACCAAATCATTATACAAATCATCAAATTTACATATAATTAACCTCAAATTAAGGTTAAATCACTAATTCATATACATTACACATCATACTTATGACTTCCATACACCATTCCTACACAATTCACATTTAAAATGAACATTCAAATACATCAAATTCACATGCCTACACTTGAATTAGAGTTTTGCCTACACTTTAGCAACTTTAATTTCCTTATTGAACCTTATTTCTACCATGGCACATAAACTTGAATTTTTGCTACCCCTTTTGTACGCTTAAACTTTCTTGAATTTTCTTGAATCTTATGATTGCTTATGATGTCCACAAGCTTCATGGATCACTTTTTCATTAGTTAAAGAGATTTTTAGTGGCAAAATATGATCAGATTGGATCCTAAATTAGGCAAAAATGGTGGCCTAAAGGAAACAGTGGTGTCGACCACAAAAAGAGAGGGAGAAGGGGAAATGGTGAGGTAGAGGGGTAAGGTGTCACTTAGTGGCTCTCCCCACTCACATATACCTTATATAGTGGGGCTGAGTGGCTTAGGTGGTGACACACATCACCCGAGCACCCTGAAAATGCTTGATTTTAGTTGAAACTTCAGGAAATTTTAAAAATTCACTTGGACCTCAAAAAATTATTATGTCAATTTTAAAAATCCTTGAATAGGCCTATTTAAGGGCCCATAAAATCTGAAGTCAAAATTCCTTTAGTAGAATAGTTAACTAATTCCTTGATTTACCTAAAAATCTCAAAATTAAGGAAAAATAGCAAACGGCCACAGAAATTAAAATTCCTTCACTAATGGTCTCAATTGAATTTTTTACCTTTAGGGTATGGTATTTTCAGGTTCGTCTGAGCACATCTTGAGTCATTCTTGACCTAAGTCCATATGAGCCTATAGCCCACTAGATTATAGCCTAAAATAATTTTTAAATTAAGTCATTTTTATCATTTTCTAACCCCATAAAGTTTAATGACTAGTACACTTACCTCGGGCCTCATGAAGGTGACCTGACACCCTAAGCACACTTTTTGAGCCTCAAAGGTACTATTCATAAAGCCTCGACCTATAGGGATCATAGTGTAAATCTAGACTCAGTTGATTAGGCACAACACAATCGCATTCTAAGCCTTAATCGAAGGTGGATAAGCTGAATTCAAAAAAAAAAGCTCACTAGGTTGAAAACTCTCAAAGGGCAGCCTAGGCAAAAATTAAAGCGTACTTTGTTAGATTAAAAACCAACAAAGGGCGATCTAGGCTATAATTATAGGTTAAGAGAAAATATTTAGTTAGAAATCTTTGAACCAATTAATAGCAAGAGTACCATGATGTGCAATCACATATATTTGCATGCTCATTCATCATAATCATTCACTCTCCAACTGCACGTGTTTAAATGCCCTGCACAACAAATTAACATTTCACCTAAGGCTTGGCTTCACCAATGTTCACTTTAACTCAACCTACTTTCCCTAGCCTTTCTATCACCTTAACTTGGCCTCTTGCTTCAAAAGACATCTTATTCGCATTAACCTAACTTAGCCTACAACTTCAGAACTTCATTCTTTTCTCAAACCCAACCTTTTGTTATGATAAGTTTGGGAGGAGAATAATCCCAATAAAAAAACATGTATTAACTTATGCATTTAAAAACATTGTCACACATAAATCACAAATAATAGGTTTACTCACTCACTCTCATTTACATATCCATTTTAGGATAAAGTACTCAGTCTACCTATTCATATCTTTACCTTTATTCATACATCCATCATGAAAGAACATTCATTCACTGTAGGAGAAGATGCATCTGTTGTTTAACATATATTAGCTTTCACCATTCATTTTATAATGCCTATAGTTGAGGCTTAATAAATAATACCTATGAGGTTCAAAAAGTGTGCCTGGAGTGCCAGGTCACCTTTATAAGGCCCGAGGTAGAGCGTATTGGTCATGAAACTTTAAGGCACTTGAAAATGATGAAAATGACATAATTTAAAATTTTAACATAACAAATAAATTATTTTTGGCCAAAATCTAGTGGTTTGGAGGCTAAAATGGACTTAGGCTAGGAATGACTCGAGATATGCTTGAACAGACATGAAAATACCATACCATTAAGTTCAATAATTCCCCTAAGGCCATTGGTAAAGGAATTTCTAAGTTTTGAGGTTGTTTACAATTTTTCCTTAATTTTGAGATTTTTACATAAATTGAGAAACTGATTAAATATGCTATCGAAGGAATTTTAACTCGAGATTTTACGGGCCCCTTAATAGGCCTAATCAAGGATTTTTAAAACCAATGTAATAATTTTTTGATGTATGTGATATGTGTCACCTCTTGAGTTACCCTAGCTACTATAAAAGAGGGTGCCAAGTGGCCATTACCCCAGTTGGCCCATTGACACCTCAGCACCCTCCCATTGCCCTTTGTTTCTTCTTCCTCACCTGATGCCACCTTTGCCTTCTTTCCTCTATTTCTATGGCCATTCAAGCTCTATTCATCCCTAAATTATCACTATAAATTAACTTAATTAGTTAAAAATTAGTTCTTGAAGGTTTGGGAGACCATAGGAAAGCATAGAGCTCAAGAAAAATCAAGAAAGCTTTATGTACATAAAAGGGTGCTTGAAAAACCAAGTTTGTATGTAAGTTCCCTATCTCACTTTTCATTTTTTTTTTCTAAGGGGATTTCATCATTCTAAGGGTGCTTATGTTCTTAGATTTTCAATTAGAGGTCTATGGAATTTTCTATGATTTTTCTAAGGCATGTATTTATGTATGTAGGCCATAGTGGAGTTGATGTTTAATAAGGGAAACGAAGGAGCTAAAGTGTAGGCAAGACTCCAATTCAAGTGCAGGTATGTGAGTTTAATATATTTAAGGCATGTCATGTTCATATAAAGTGTAACTTGTGTGGAAATGTTATATGGAATTAATGGTTATGGTGGATGAAGGGGTGTGTAATAGTGAATTAAGCTTACTTTGAGGTTATTTCCATGCATATTAAGTGATTTTGTGGAATAATATGGTGGAAGGAATGGATGGAAGGGTGTGGTCTCACTTTGGCCAAGAGGTTATGTGTGTGTGTGGTGTGATATGGCATGTGTACATAAGAATTTTAATGGTCAATGATGTGTATGTTATGGGTTTTAATAGTTTGCGTGTGTATGGTGAGAAAAGGCATGGTTGTGGGTGGTGCCATGAAAGGCCGAGAGGTATGCTGGGTACCTTGGATTACAAGTTATGTGTATGGCACAGTGGCATGGTGTATATTATAGGAAAATGTATGTTAGGCATGGGATTAGATGTATATGTGGTGAATTTGATGAAAATATACATGCATGTGCGAAAACATAACATGGTCTGTAACACCCCCTACTAGATTCCTAGAGAAACGCAATAAGCGGTGCCCTTCTTGCCAGGTCACCCATCTCAATACTATTCTCGGCCAAACACGTTTAACTATTTCCCATATTGCTCTAGACAACATTATCTAACCCCCGATATAAACCAGTTTCCTTCTATAGTTTATTTAGGTGCATATCACGATGTCAGGTTATTTCAGGATGGATATTTAATCACATTCAGGTATTTCTTAAGAATTCGGCAGCCCCGTCACTATCCCAAAAAATTCTCTATAACCTGTAAACACTTTTATCATATTTAGCACATCTTTTGGACCCTTCTGGTCCCCCATATATCATCCTATAGTCATTAACTATCACAAAGCAATCACAGGCGTCAGGCCACAAAAATAATGCACACAAAGCCTCTAGCTCACAGATCACATACATCACGCAAGGATTTACACTAATTATAAGCATAAAGTCTAATTATATATATATACACAAAATTATATCCATGTCTCTTAATATACATCATACTCACTTTCCCACACCTAAGTACATGAAGTGCAAACTATACGAGTATACATTATTAACCTTTTCAGACTTATCCTTTGAACTTCCCACACGCTTTACAAGGCGATGTCCTTATTCTTGGTACCAGCACATCAAAACAGGTACGTTGAGTATAAAATACTAAGTTGTGAATTCAAGCATTAAAATCATGTCCATCAATTATATCCATGCATCACATTCCTCTCATATGCTAGGTTAAAACTAGAGCTTTAATAGGAAAAATTACCATTTTACCCCTAAGAGGTTTCATCTATGAATTATCCAATTTACTCACTATGATTCATATAAATTATGTCTTAGGACCATTATTATTCATTACATGCATATTCCTTACACTTTTAAGCCATTTGTTAATATCAGTGCAAATTACCAAAAATACCCTTATGTTATAATTTATAGCTATAGGTACATTTATTAATTTTGTTTAATTACTTCCACTAGCCCATCTTAGGAGACAACCCAAATAGACATTGGATTTAGAGGGAAAATAACTAGTGCAGTGGTCCCCATTCTAGACCTGTGCCATTGCATCGGCTCAATTAAATTCTGGCACCTAAGGTGCAAGTAACAAGGGGTTGTCTGCTCAATAGACTGGTCTGTCCAATAGACTAGTGCAATGGCCCTCAAAGACTTACGCCACTACACTGGCATCATATGAATGATCAATGATGAAGTGGTTGTGTCTGCCCAGCAGACTAGTCTATCCAACAGATTAGTGCAGTGGCCCGCAAGGACCTACGCTGCTGCACCGGCAATATCAAATCTGGCATCAAGTGGCAAGAGTAGAAAATTGTCTATCCAACAAACTAGTACAGTGGCCCCAGTACCGACCTACACCGCTGTATCGACCCTGTCTGAAAAGTAGACAGTGTAGCAGCTGCTAAGGATCCCTAAGTTGACCCGTCAACCCATCCAGTGGATGTCTAACTAGTGGGCCATTTAACCTCAATTAGTGTCCATTTCTTTACTGATTAATTTTTTATAATATTATAAACTCAAAAATAGTCAGTTATAATTTTTACAGCTCGGTTGAAATTTAGCCCGGTCTGATATGGCCATAAATACGCTGTACCAAGTGAATTTATCATAAAGTATAATCAAGGTACAATTGCCAATAATTATCATCTATTATGCTAGCTTTAATTTCCATAAATATATTATAATTCTAGGCCATTTACTGTCCAAGGAAATTATTACTTCAGGTAATGGTTATTTTGGACAGTTACAGGTCATTGCGACCAAGCTTTAACTAGGTTTTTTAAGTCCATTTCACCTTATTTTTCAGTTTTGTTTTCACCAGTTATTTCATGCAGTCATAGGCCTATAGCCAATCACAACCTAGGCCATAATCTAGGCATTCATACCATCTCATCATAGTAGCCATCATAAGCACAAAGTTTAGGTGCATAATTCATTTTTAACCCATAGCCTTTAAAGGCAAACAAAGGACCATGTTCTCATTTACAAGACATAGCCCTTATGGGCAAAGTTACAAGCCACTTTTTATACTTGATTACTAATATAGTTTTAAGTCATTTTCAACTTATGTTTCATGTCATTACTTGAATAGATTTCATGCCCCTTTTTAAGGTATTCACTACCTATGTTTATGCCAACAATAATTTAGTTATTCATGCATTCAAGCTCATGCTTAGTTATACAGAACATGGTTCACTTATCATCTCATATTATCCCTTTTACACTAGGTTTGCCTACATATCATAGTTACAACCCTTTCCATGGCATCCTTAACTCTCAGCCACAAAAGAATCCATTATTAATATATGCACTTTTACATCATTGACCACACACACACCTTGCATAATGCCATACTAGCATATATCCATACATGTTCACTTCTTACCATATATACCACGGCCAGTCTCACATACACATATACATACTTTAAATCAATGTCCATGCATTATAGGTCTAAAGCACATAAAATTCCAGCCCCAAACACTATCTAGCATTGTGCTAGACAAGGTAGCCACACTAGCAATTTCAAACAAGCTCTCGGCCACATTTACACTTCATGCCAATCATGCAAATTTCCATAAATTCACAAGAAATACCATTACACATCCATGTTAAAGTCATCAATCTATGCTTGAAACAACATAAACACACTTTAGCTATTTACATACCTCTCAGCCAACAACCCAATCTACATGTACATCACTTCCTTCCATCAATTAACCATGCAATTCCTATTCCCACACCATACACTAAAATTCTTCTAAGAAAACACCTCACCAAGCAATTTCTTGCATTCTAATAACCCCTAATTCATAGGAAAAGCTACTAAAATTGAAGGGCATGAAGTGAATAGGGGAATTCACTTACCTCACTCTCTTGAAGATGCCATTTCCACCATGTTAAAGCTACCCACCTTCATTTCTAGCCCTTATAGTGACTTTCTCCACCTCCTTCAAGCTTTCCCTTGCTCTAATTCACCTTAAACCAAAGCCAAACATGTCCCCCAAAGAAGTTAGGCATCACTAGGAGGCATTTTCAGCCAAGAATAACCAAGAAAATTCAAAGGAGAAGCATGAAAACTCACCTTAGCTGCTTGTTCGACTGCTTTTGACCCCGGGACCTTTGGTGATTTTTAATTTAATCATGGAAGCTCCTTTTGCCTTCATTCTTTTTTTGGGACTTCAGTAAGGAGAAATTTTTGGTGAAGTTTATTTTTTGAAACAGGTTAAAGAAAAAGGTGGAAATAGATTCTTCCCCAACTGTGGCGTCATTTCTAGACAAAAATGGGGAGAATTCTTTTGCTTTTTATTTAGTGGAAAAGTCCACTCGTCAAGGCCCTAAGCCAACTGGCAAGTGCATGGGTAGGGTCCACAGCCACCCGATCCATCCTGAAATGGCTCAATTTTTTAGAAAATTTAAAAAATTCACTAAAGTTCACACAGATTTTAAAAAATTACACTGTTTATTTTAAAATTTATATTTTAATCCCCTCTACCTGTTCATAAATTTTTATAGCCAAATTCTATCAATAGGGCAGTTTTCATACTACCTCAATGTGCGTGCCAACCTCTAAAATTATGAGAATTTGCAAACGATCTCGGAATCCAAAAATTCTTTCACCAATGGACTCAATGGAATTTTTGAGCTTCAAGATCCACTATTTTTGGGTCCGTTACGGCTCATCTCGGGTTAATCCTAGCCCATAAATTTTTTATTGCACCGAAGGGTAACTTACAATTCGAAATGAATTGTTGGTTCTGCTAAATTTTTAAATTTTGCCTTTTTCATCAGATTAAAGCTCCTCAAAGTTTCATGACCAATGTCACTACCTCGATTTACTTGCAAGTGATCCGGCACCTCGGGCAAACTTCTCGGCCCCAATGGCACTATTCATAGAGCCTCGAAACACGGCCATTATAGAGATCCAAAATTTAGCCCTTGAATAATGGTCCAACATAGGGGGAGGAAACCAAATAGAATTACAAATATTATTATAACAAGTAAATCCAAACCGACCACTAATTTGTCTCGTCAAGAGGGATCCAAATTTTATATTTTGGGTGATCAAGAGGAGCAACCTAATAAGTATGCAACCCATTGTATGAAAATCCTACAGAATGCAATGCTACTAGAGAACAAGATCAAGCAGTGAATGTTATTGAGCCACATACTGTAGATGAACCAACGGATCAGATTGACGTGGATACTTTCAAAAAATAATAACTAGAATGAATTAAAAAGTGATAATGATGTTAATGGAATAGATAAAGATATAGTAATGGAGGACCGGGTGCCTTTAGCAGATAACACTAACAAGAAAAATGATCACCAAAAGGTATCATAGGCTAAAGCAAACTTGGTCACAGATATTTTGAGTAAATAAAGACATGTTGCAATAATAGTAGATCGGCCGGTTGGCAAAATGAAAGTTAAAGAAGCAAGTAGTTTGAAGAATACAAGTATTAATAAGCCTTCAAAACTTCTTGGGAGTAAGTTTGGGAATAGTAAACCTCCTAACAAAGCACAAAAAACACATAGTCCGGCCATATCCATTTCCTTTAATGACTAAGGAGATGTCAAGAAGAGCAATATTAGCTAGTTCAAGGAAACTTCAGTGATGACCTAAGGGTTTTTTGGCTCTATATTGAAGGCTAGTATGGTGGAACATTCCACTAGCTTTGGTAGCCACTGATGTTCTTTTCATAACCATTAGCAGTTTTATGGTGTGCAATTGTATGGTATGGAATTGCCAAGGAATTGGGACTGGTGGGGTTATCACTATGGTTAAAGATATGCTTCATCAATTTCAACTTTCGATTGTGATCCTTTTAGAAACTCGTGTAAGTGGGGTTACAACTAATAAAGTGATAAAAAAATCTTGCCATAAACAACTAGTTCAAAGTAGAGGCCGCAGGTTATTTAGGAGGAATTTAGGTCTTATGGACAGATGATGTTAATGTCAGCATTTTATAATTTTTTTATTAGATCATAAACATGAAAATCTCCTATGCAATAACTTTGAGTTTTTATCTACCAGCAGTTTACACTGATCCATCATTGCAATTCTGAAGGCTTTTTTAGGAGGAGGTGTAACTTTTCTCTTTGAAGATGGATGGCCCTTAGTGTTTGATAGGAGATTTCAACTCGTTCCTTTA
>CANXYI010891918.1:0-10030 GCA_948208565.1 Hura crepitans
CTTTAGAGTCATCTCTCTGACTCATATATGGGTTTATTTGCTATTATCAATTTGATTTTCAACCTCCCCTTTTCTCATGCATAAGAAAATTATTTATAGGCTTAGGTTTGAGAGTTTTTCATCTAACAAAAGTTGAATCCTAATAGGATTAGTAATTATAGTCTAAATAGGAAGATGTTGCTTCTAAAAGATTTTACGTCAACAAATCCGTGCAGACTTATAAAACTTAATCCATATAGACCTAGGTTGTATACTTTCTTACCAGTTTATAGGCTTTGGGCTAGGTTTGAGTTAGTCTATAAGGATATGAGCTTGGACTTGTCCGGGCGAACAATGGGCTTTAGGCTTCGTAAAGCTGATTGGGCTAGTACAGACCTAAGTTGAGTGTGTCTGTATGGACCTTATTTAAAATAGGTCCATGTAGACTTGCTTCCTAAGGTGCTTGTACCATTGCTTAAGAGCCTATCTTTAGAGATCATCATAGGATAAAAAAAGGTCAATAGGTCCATACCACAGGGGCTTCGCCCCTACATCCTTATTAGAATTAGTGTTAAGCTTCGGACTTAGGCCTATTGACCCAAACCCTCCACTACTAACACATATTCCAATTTTTTTTTTACAATTTGGGTCATAATGCAAGCTTTCAAGTTAAGTCAAAGTTTAAATATATAAGAAAGTCCTAAACCCAGAATCGAGGCATCCATAATTACCCCACTTTGGTGTGTGCTTTGAAATGTATAAATTGAAATAGTGCATATCAAAGTACCTAAGTTAAAAAAACTTACCTAGACGTATACCTACTCACCACAAAGCTATATTGAATACAGATACCTACCTCCGAATCATTGCAAAAGCATACTAAACCTTTGTTGTATTTTCCCTTCAAAAAAGAATTGATATTATGAAGAAAACTACAATAAATGCAGGTGCCTACTTATCCTCGGGTAAAGTGAAAATCTAACTAGATTTGAACATGTTTTTGCTTTGACATCTCCAGATTGCTGTCTCATGCCTTCATGATATAGTTTGTACACTTACCATTAAATAATTTTGATCGCACCTAAGGTTGTTTGACCGATGAGGTTTGACTAAGTGAAAGGTATTTTGATTGTGCCTAAGGTTATTTAAACGATGAGGTTTAATTGAGTGAAAGGTAATTTTGATAGCACCCAAGGTTATTTGACTGATGAGTTTTGATCGAGTGGAAGTTATTTTTGATCGCACCTAAGGTTATTTGATTAATGAGGTTTGATAGGGTGAAAGATATTTTAGATCACTCTTAAGTTTTTTTATTGACGAGGTTTGATCGAGTGGAAGATATTTTGGATTAGCTTGTTATGCTAAACCCCAGAATGTTAGATTGGACACAAAGTCAAATTCTAGAGGATTAGATTAGGCATAGAGTCAAATTCAAGAGAATTGGATTGAACATTGAGTTAAATCTAAAAGAATTAGATTGGACATAGAGTTGAATTCAAGAGAATTGGATTAGATATAGAGTCAAATTTGAGTGTGGAGTTAAATCCTATAAAAAGAGAATGTAGTAGGAGTTACTGCCAGTTTGACATAGCAAGTTCTGTGATACATACCTAGCTTTCATCAGTTGTGGATAAGGCCCTAATTCTAGAAATATCAAGTAACTGCCTAACTTAAAAAGTGATCTAAATGCTAGTGCATATGTGCTATGTGATGTCATGTGTATATGTGTTGTGTATTTATGTCATGTATATAGGAAATATGGAAAAGCAATTGGTGAATGATGTATGTATTCATGCATGGAAACATAAAGACAAGTGCCATATACTTAGATTTATATGGAAAGAGTGTTGATGAGAAAAAGTTTTAATAAATGATGTCAAAGGCATAGTTGCATTATGCATATGTTTTTAGCAGGTTTGCTTGAATATTTGTAGAGAGAAGAAAGATATATTGGGACATGTGCATGGATATGGATGAATTGATGCACATCATATGAAATGAGTATAAGTTAGTATATTGAATGGATGTGAATGGAATGTGCCCATTTATACAATACATAATAAATGTGAATGTTCATACTTGCACTTAATTTTCTTATGAGAAATGCATAAATTTGGTGACACTGGTATATATGTGTGTACAATTTTTCATATGGACTTGTGATGAATGTGATGTAGTAAGTGAGTGATGAATGCAGCAACTTACATGTTTGGCTACCTAATAGATGAACAAGAGTTTATGCATGTTGTGTTTATGAACTATGTGACTAAAAGGTGTGCACATGTGAATTGATATTAATATAGTGCCATGCATGTGTAAGTTGGTGCTTAGTTTTTAAACAATTAAAAGGATAAACCTTTTTTTTTATAATGCATGGAGGAATGTGACTCTATCTTCAATGATGCAAGTTATTTGTCCTTGGTGTTTTTGAGTTATATTATGGATGTCTAATAAGATGCTTATGTATGTAAACAAAATGAGTGGTGTGCTTAAAGTGTATAGCTAATGTTGAATGAATGACCTGATACATGTAAAAATGTATGAATGCATTTAGCGATTGGTTTGCTCTTTGATGAATGAATGTATTCTATCCTATCTTGGATGAATAAGCATGAAACCATGAAGTTGATGGATGAGATGAATGCGATAATTCTAATGATAAAGTGATTAATGGGTAAACATGTACCTATTGACTACGTGCTTGCTTGGGTAAGTGTGGGTGAATTAATAAGTGATATGTGAATTGGTTCTTAATCTTTTCAAGGTGCATTTTTTATTCATGTGGTGGTGCATGTTAGCTCATAATCTTTTCTAAATAGAGGAATAATTCATTTCTAATAAATGTAATGATGCATGTGTTTTTGCTTATTTTCTTCTAAATGAATAGAGAATTTGAATGAATGGTGAATGCATGTAAAACATGATTATGACTTTTAAATGAATGAATCAACTCTTATTATTGATGAGTGATGAATGAATGGTAAAGGCAGATATATGTTAAATGATTGAATGCATCTTTTCTTATGATAAATGAATCCTATGATTAGGGGATAATGGTAAACATATGAATAGGTATAATGGGTACTTTTTCCTAAAATAGGTGTATGAATGTGAATATATGATCAAGCAAAATGGGTACTCTTTCCTAAAATAGGTGTATGAATGTGAATGTATGATTAGGCATGATGGGTACCCTTTCCTAAAATAGGTGTATGAATGTGAATGTATGATCAGGCAAAATGGGTACTCTTTCCTAAAATAAGTGTATAAATGTGAATGTATGATTAGGTAGAATGGGGTACTCTTTTTAAGAATAGATGTATGAATGTGAATGTGTGATCAGGCAAAATGGGTACTTCTCCTAGAATGGATGTATGAATGAGTGGGAGTGAGTAAGGTTATTGTTTATAATATATGTGTGATAATGTTTCTAAATGGATAAGTCAATACATGTTTTGTTATTAGGATCATTCTTTTCTCAAACTTATCATAAAAAAATCTTGGGTTTGAAAAGAGAGTGAAATTGAAGTTGTAAGATAAGTTAGGGTAATAAGACTAAAATGTCTCTTAAAGAATGGGGTCTAGTTAAGATCATTCAAAGGCTAAGGAAAGTAGGTTAAAGCCAAGGCTTGGGTGAAAGGTCAATTTGCCATGGAGGGTATTTAAGCATAGGTGGCTGAAGAGTGAATAATTATGAAGGATGAACATGCGAATGATTGCACAACATGGTACTCTTGTTATTTGCTAGTTCGAAGATTTTCCTACTAAATATTTTCTTGCCCTCTAATTTTTGCCTAAACTGTGCTTTATGGGTTTTCAATCTAGTAAGCTTCATTATTCTTTTGATTCATTTTTTATATTTGTTTTGAATTTTAAATTCAGCTTATCCATTGGTTAAGGCTTAGGATATGATGGTGTATTGTTTGATCAATTGAGTCTAGACTTGTACCTTTTAAGATGTCTTGATATGTTTTGGGGTTCTTACCAAGGGAGTGTAGTTTTTTTTAGATCAACAAGTGGCTTGCTACAGGTGCTGACTTTATACCCCCAGCATTTTAAATCTTTGAATGTTGAATGTCATCTTTTTTACCTTTCCCAGTACTGCATTAATGATATCCCTATTATTATTTAGTCATGAAGATTTTCTGACTAAATATTTTCTCTCAAATTTCCCGAACTTTTGCTTAGGGTCATGTTCTTTATTGATCAGCCTAGCGGGAATTAACAAATTCATTTTTTTTTACTCTTTTGAATGAGGGAAACCATGGTTGAAAAGAGAATGATCATTTGTTTAAGGCTTAAGGAAAATCTTTTTGAGATTTAAAGTTTAGCATTTTCTAACTTTTGGATTTTTGTGAGAGCAATAGCCAAAATTGTTTGACTTTTTTAGGATGATTGCCACAAGCTTTTAGGCTTTAAGGATGATGATATAGAATGAATTTGACACTTTAAGTTTTAGAGCCTATGATGTTTGGACTTTTTTTAAGATTTGAACAAATGGCATTCTTTTGAGCATAGTTGCCCCAACTTATTATTTTCTTTCTTTCATCTCACATTTAGGGATATTTCTCATACGTTACATGAAAAGATCAAGTTTTGAGCTCTAAAATTGTGTGTAGTAGTGGTGAGCCATCATGAGTTGTTTGTAACAAATGTGGATGAAACTGATCATGTTTATTTTATTTTCTTTCTTTTTTCAATCTCTCAACTCACTTTTAAGAGTATCATGCTATGCAATGAATGAGGAATACAAAGATGCTCATGAAGAAAACAAAATGATGTTTTATTAAACTTTAATTATTCCATCATAAAAGTAAGAAACAACTAAAAGAGAGAAGTTTAATTGTTTCAACATAAAAGCAAAAAAATAACTAGAAGAGAGAACTACAACAATCTCCACATCTTCATTGGATCCATCTGTATCCTTGATTGGTATGATCTAGTAGTTGGTCGATAGCTAGCCTATAAGGTGGTAGACTAAATATTAGGAAGAGAGAACCTCACTTTTTTGAGATTTGAGGAATGTTGGTTAGGTTCGGTAATGGGTGATCTTTAGGATAAGGTATCATACAATAGTCTATGAGGTCTTGGATGGCATAGTGGAGGGTTGTGCATTTGTTGGTGAGATGACCAGTCCTTTGATGATATGCATAGTATAAATCATGTCAATATTTTAGTGGAAATGGTTGTGGGTAAGGTTTGGGTGTCAATGGTTAAAGAAGGTTCTTTTCTCTCAATTCTTTGAACATTAAAGATAAGGGCTTATTTAGCGTAGTGAACTTACATGGTAGGCAAGTTGCTTTGATTCCTTGATCGCTATTTTCTTCCTTGCTTAAGCCTATGCCTTGTTGTTTGATTTTAGGACCAAACCTCTCTTGAATCTTTTCTTTTATGATTGCTATCATTCTTATTCAAATGTTGCTATCACTTTGTTGAATATGCTTTTAGTCACAAACTGACTTTCACCTTTGGTTTTAGGTCTGGTTGCCATTTTGGAGATGGAGAGTGTTGAAAGAAGTAGAGAAGTTGAGTCTTTTTGCCTTGGAGAGCCAAAGCAAAGAATGATCCTTATAATTAGTATAATATATTTGTTAATATGATATGATGTATGCTTCAAGCATTATGATTATGATGCTATGTTATGCTTAACATTCATGGGTGATTGTAAGGTTGAAGGTTAGTGATGCATATGATATGTACATAATGTAATTTTTATGATTCAAAATGGATTATGGCATGCATGATGAGGTTTACATGTTATTGATTTTAAAGATAGAAGGTGGATGGTTAATACATGTATCTATGACTAAGCCTAAGTAATATACATGGGATATAACTTTTACAATACATGTGATACGTACATGACATACCTAGATATAATATGGATATGTGATAGAGGCATAATACTAGGTAAGATGGTATAAAGTTTACATGATAAATGATATGTATCTAGGTATGATATGTCAAATGTGAATGCATGGATGAATAATACAGGACTAGTTTGCATGACCAATATGCGATGTTGTGCCTAGGTATAATGTGACTACATGTAAGCATATGGACATATGATGGATAGATATCACAATTATACTAGATGATAGAAGGTGAATGATGGTAATGCCTAGGTGTAGCATATAGTGGATATGAATGAAGTTTGCATGTGGCTCCTATAGGGGTGTATAGTACATGTGTGCATGTTTAAGCTAAAAAGTACAAAGTCATAAGATAGTGTCAAGGCTGTACAATAGTGTGGTGAATGTTGATGTATGAGCTTGTACAATCTTAGGAACTTATATAAATTATTTTTATGTATATATGTTTATTTTGTTGTGTATGGCCAAGTTAATATTCTAAGGGTTAATGCTTACTTAATGAATGATGCATGCTCATTACGGTGTGAGATATGTTTATGTAAGATGCATGTGAAGGTGTGTACATGTGAAGATGTATGCATGGTTTTATATTTGTCCATATTATGATAAATGGTTGTGAGGTACATGTTATAATGTGTATGCTATGAGATACATATGTGAGGTGCTTATTCCTTAGATGCTATGTATGCTTATAAGGATTGCTAATGTATGGGTGAGGATCCTAATATGGGGATGACTACTGAGGAATAATATGTACGAGTATGAGATGTACCTATGTGAAGTGTTTACAACATATGTGACTTAAGTTGTTTACAGATTAATGATGTTTGATTAAGCTTAAGCTTAAGTAGTATGAATAGGGTGGTATTGTTCATGTGCAGTATATGTTAATGTATTCATGAAAGCCTATAACTCTAGTGTATGTGTATGATTCATTGTTCCTATTGATGTCTAATATGTGTGCTCTATATCTTATATATGAATGATGTTACATGAGGATACATGGTATGAGGTTACAAGATGCACAAGTAAGAAGTTAATAGACCTTTACAAAATGACAACTTTTGATATGTAGTACATGCCAGTGTGAAGTGTACTTAACTTTATATGAATCTTGTTTACAATGCATGAATATTAGAATAAAAATGTAAAAGCTTATAGGATACAAATGGTATACAAGGTACAAAGTTCATGTCATGTATAATGTTATGCATGTGTATTAAGATGAAAGCATGATACATATATAGAACATAGAAATAGGAAAGATATAAAAATAAAAGGGATGCAAAGTTTACATTATGTAGTAAGTGCAATGTTATGTATATGCATTGAAACATGATATACACATGGAACATAAAACAGAAAGAATGCAAAGTAATGTTATAAAGGATACAAGTTAGGGTGTACAAAGACAAACACTAGCAATAAGCCTTCCAACCTTATTACTCCCACACACATGGTCTTAGTCATTCTTCCTAGGTGGGCTTGCCTAAGCATCATCAGGGGATCCATAAGTTTGAATATGGTCTTAAATAGGCCCAATAGCTTCTCATATTTAAAGCACATGCAAGGATAATAGCCTATGGCATTTAAGTTCTTTATTTGAGGTGAAATTCGGTTAGGCCCATTCCTGACAAAAGGCATAATGGGTTTGCCCCCACTTAAAATAAGGTTAAATACAATAGGCTGACATAGCAATCATAATGTAATCATAAACATTTAGGGTCATACAACTTAGAAGAAATTGCTAGGCTTAACTATATGGGCTTATGGTTTAGTTAAAAAGGGCTTATGGCTATAACAAGTAAAGGTCCCTCCTAATGGGTCTTTCCTATCAAGGATAATAGCGATTGATTAGTTCACCTTTTTATATACCCGAAGGCACGAGACTTGTGAGTGATAGATATGCTAGCACTTCTCCATTCTTAAATGAAAAATGAGTCATGGTTTGCAACACCATCCAGGATAAAAGGGACACAATTTATATAGAATGTAATGCATGGGATTGATAAAAGTTAGAATATTAGATGGCACATTATTTGGGCACTTTCAAATTGAGATTTATAGTCCCCAACAAAGTTGCCACCATAGAGATTATGATATTTTTATCGTGGATACGAGTAGTTAGTGGAGTCACCACCTGGCCTCTACACCAGGACCTTTAATTTTCTATACTAAAAAGCTTTAAAATTCATATCTTATTTATGCCCCAATAATATACCTTCCATTTTATATTGTAACATTTATCAGTCCCTTTATCAAGCAAGCATGCATTATATCTAATCATCATATCACCTTCGCATGTATGAGAAGTAAATTATCAGTATTTAAAGCATAGGACAAGGTATATTGTACAACCAGAAAGTGGGTCATTCATTTAGTTGTAATGTGACTTGACAATTACCCATAATTCTATAAGAATTAATGGTAATTGCCTAACTCCCATCTCTAGGAGATTGGCCTTTTAAAATACATTTTTAAATATAACTTTTGATTAGGAAAACTCATATCTATTTTATTTTGAAAACACCAATTAGTTATTTAGAAAATCATTTGATAGGAAAGTTAAGCAATCGGCATGTAAAACATGTTGTTTAACTAATTTTTACAACCAAGAATAAATAGGAAGAACTAATAAGTACAAAACCAAAAGAAATAAAAGAAATAACTTAAATGGTCCAGTTTGTATGACATTAAGTCCATGCGGACTACTGCTTATAAGGGATATTATGTCTGTCTAGACCTTCACTTCAGTGAGAAAAAGTTATTTGCAAACAACTAAAAAAAGAGGTTTTAATGATACTAGATAAAAGATTCATATAAAATCATAAAGAAGATAAGAAATACAAATGTATGATAAAATTGGAAATCAAAGAAAATGTCAGTGCAGACTACGTTCCTTATGAGAGAGAGTCTGTGCAGATTTAGAGACAGAATATACAAGAATGAAATAAGATCATTTTTATGGACTACTTTCCTTGTGAGAGGGAGTCCATGTATACTATATAATAATGTTGACATATTAACACATATTTTAATGAATGAGATAATTTACACAACATGCTAACATTATAGAACAATATTAACATGGAATATAAGATACATTAAAGCATGATATATAGGACACATAAGACATTATTTCTGAACATAAGTCTGCATAGACAATATATCATACACATGTCAAGAAAGTAAGTCCATGCAGACATTATTACATTTATACTTAAGTTTATGCAGTTAGGTAAAAAATAATAGAATGAAAATGAAGTGATGGCAATTAATTATACACTATGAAATAATTTTAAAGTCATTACCTATTCCTATGATCAAAGTGGGGATTACATAGAATCACCTCACTTCTAATCAATCCTTAGAGATCATAGGTTTATGAAATAATATATTCAAAAGAGATTTTAGATATTACCTTATGAATAAACTCTTCAAGCAAAAACACAAAGATATTAGAGTCTAGAAAGAATTATTTTAAAGTGAGGCTAATTGGACTAGTAGAGTGAATCCTCTTTGGATTCCTCTGTTGGACTCACGGATGGGTTTATTTGTTGTTACCAATTTGATTTTTAGCCTCCCCCTTTCACATATATAAGAAAATTATTTATAGGCTTAGAATGAAGAGTTTCCCATCTAAAAGAAGTAGAATCCCAATAGGATTAGGAATTATAGTCTAAATACGAAGATCCCACTTCTAAAAGATTTTACGTTGGCAAGTCCGTGTGGACTTATAAGGCTTAGTCCGTGTGGAGTTAGGCTGTATACTTTCCTGCCATTTTATAAGCTTTAGGCTAGGTTTAAGTTAGTCCATATAGATATGAGCTTGGACTGTTTGGGTAGACCATGAGCTTTAGGCTTAGTAGAGCTAATTGGGCTAGTACGGACCTTATTTAAAATAGGTCCATATGGACATAGTTCCTAAGGTGCTGAGAGCCTATTGTAAAGATTATGACATTTTTACCAAGGACGAGAATGGTTTAGTGGAGTCGCCACCTGGCCTCTACATCAAGACCTCTGATCTTCTATATTAGAAAGGTTCAGAATTCAAATCTTATTTATGCAATAATAATATGCCTTATTGTATATTATAATTTTTATCAATCCCTTATCAAATAATCATGCATTTTATTTGAAGCAGTTATGTTACCTTTTCATGTAAAAAAGTAAATTGT
>CANXYI010891925.1:0-12324 GCA_948208565.1 Hura crepitans
TTTTTAATGGGATTAATTAAAATTAAATTACATGATCAATATGATTGATTTTTCATGTTTAAGTAAGAAAATGAAAATGATCAATCGATACTAGTTTTATAAGTGTTATAATTCTAGAATTTAACTGTAACGCACATTTTCAATAATTATGCATGTGATGCATTAGATATGCATGCTAAGGGTGTATGATTAGCATGATAACTAGTTATGAGCCTAAGACTAATATGATTGATTTGCATTGCATCAATTTTTCTTTGGTGAAATTAGGTTTACATATCCTAGCCTTTTCTCTTATTTCTCCCTGTACTTCTCTTCTCATTTAACTCCCCTCACATGTAATGTGAGGTATTCTCAATTATATATGATATAATTAGATTAGCTAGGGTCAAAATAGAAAGAAGATATGTAAGGAGCAAAATAGAGAAGAAGGCCCATCAAGGAGGTCTAAGAAGAAATAGGTAGAATTGTTCTTTATTTCTTTTTAGGTTTGTAATTCATGCATACTACCTAGGGTCTAGCCTAATTGGTTTCCTTGGCTCAGGAAATCAATGTAGTAAAAGTCCATAGCTAGATCATATATATATTTAATGTGATTAAATATGAATGCATGATTTAATGCGATTAAATATATATGAGCATGCCAAAGCATGCACCAACCATGTATGATGTGACTTAATTGGAAGAAATCCCTCAAAAATATAAAACCTTCAAGCCTTTTATTCATCTAAATTAAACCAGAGTTCTCTTTAGTATTGGGTTGTTGAGCATACTCAAGTCTATGCTACATTAGGTATATTTAAATCATATTAATAGGTCTATCTTAGCATGGTTATTAATTTGTTAAGCATACTTAAGGCTAATAACCATGAGGCAAGATTAGGGAAATATGTATATGATATATATGCATCAAGTGTTATTAACCTAATGATTAATAGTTGCATATGATGCAATTAGCATGAGATGCTTACCATTTAGTTAACAATTGGGATTATTGAGTGTACTCAAGGCTTTAACCTTAAACAAAATGGATATTAACCCATTAGGAAAGCTTCTAATGGGCTTTTCTGAATCAATAAGTGAGGGCTATTGATTTATAATAAATAGTGGGAGTAATGCATGATTTTTAAAAGAATTTAAAATTGTTGCATACATATACATGATCATACTCTAACATGCTTTCTTTTCTCACATGTAGCATCACTACCATAATATTTCCAACTTAAATTTACGATCGATACTTAAGGCCAATAAGCTTACTAGTTCTAGTTACATAGATTGGCTTAAAAACTTTAAAATTGTTTTAAGGAGTGAAAAGCTAGACTATATAATTGAGAAGCCAATACCCACTATCCTTATTGATGATGCTTATATGGATGAGTAGAAGCCATATCTGAAGCATATAAAGGACATAGATGTTGCTTCATGCATTATGCTAGCATCCATGTCTCTAGAGCTATAGAAATATCATGAGTAAATAGATGCTTATACAATTCTGCTTCACCTCAAAGAGTTATTTAAGGAGCAGAGTAGGATTGAGAGATATGAGATGTCAAAAGCCTAATTTTATTGCAAAATGGTAGAGGAAACTTCAGCCACCCAGCATAAGCTAAAGATGAATGGCTAAATAGAGTTTTTGATAGCTCTAGGTTTTGTGATAGATGCAGACTTAAGTATAGACTTAATCTTGCAAAGTCTGCCTGATAGTTATGCAAGTTTTATGCTTAATTATCAGATGAACAAGATCATATCTATAATTCCTAAGTTAATCAATATGCTTAAGATTTCTAAAGATGTTGTTAAGAAATAGTTTTTTGAGGCGGTCATGGTTGTCAGTTTATCTTCTTCTAAGGACAAAAAGAAGAAGAATAAGAACAAGAAAAAAATTGGTACCCAATATGGGATTCACAAAAAGAAGGGAAAACAAGTTGTCATTATCCCTCTAACTACTGGAAAGAAGAATGCCATAAAATGCACGTGCTTGTATTGTAAAAAATTTGGGCATTAGAAGTGTAATTATAAGGCCTACTTGGAGTCTCGTGAGAAGGAGAAGCAATGAGTTGCTTTAACTTCAAGTATTAATGTGATTGAAATTAACACTAATACTGCCATTGATAACCAAATATGGGTATTGGATATCGAATGTGGTTCTCACTTAGTTTCTTCAATGCAAGAACTAAGGAGTATTAAGAAGGTAGAAAAAGGGGGATGTGGACCTATGTGTAGCAAATGGAGTAAGAGTTGTTGCATTAGCTGTAGGATGATATCATCCTATTTTACCTTCTATACTTGTATTAATTTTAGATAATTGCCATTATGTTCCTTCTTGGTCTAGAAACATTATTTCAATTTAATGTCTTATTGAACAAGGTTTTGATATTTCCATTAATAAGAATAAGGGTTGTTCTATTTACTTAGATAATTTGTTTTATTATTTACGTACAATATGTAATGGAATTTATGTTTTGGATAAAGATAAAAAAGTGAATAATATTAGCACCAAGAGATCCAAGAGAGATAACCTGATGCCATCTTATCTATGGCATTATCGCTTTAACCATATAAATGAGAAATGCATGACTAAGTTACATAAAGAGGGTAGCTTGGAATCATTTAATTATGAATCATAGGATACATGTGAGTCTTGTTTATTAGGCAAGATGACAAAATCACCTTTTTTTTTTGGAAAGGGTGAGCAAGCAAGTGAGTTATGGGAACTCATACACACAGATGTATGTTGTCTAATGACAACACATGCACGTGGAGGTTTCTTATACTTCATTACCTTTATTGATGATCACTCACGATATGGGTATTTGTACTTGATGAAGTACAAGTCTAAAGCTTTTGAAAAGTTCAAAGAATTCAAAAATAAGGTTGAGAAATAACTTAGCAAGAGTATTAAAATTCTTTAATTTGATTGAGGGGGTGAATACTTAAGTCAAGAATTCTAGGGTTATCTAAGAGATAATGGTATATTATCTCAATAGACTCCTCCATATACACCTTAGCATAATGGTGTATCTGAAAGGAGAAATTGAACTCTATTAGATATGGTTTGATCCATGATGAGTCTTACAAATTTACCTAAGTCCTTTTAGAGGTATGAACTGGAAACTGCTATTTATATTTTGAATAAAGTTCCATCAAAGTCAATTAATGTTACACCATATGAGATATGGTATAACAAGAAACCTATTCTTTCACATATCAAGGTATGGGGATGCCCTACATGTGTGAAGAGAATAATATCAAATAAGCTTAAGGCTAAGTCTAACAAATACTTATTTATGGGGTATCCAAAAGAAACTTTAGGACACTACTTCTACCATCCTTTAGAACAAAAAGTGTTTGTTTTAATGCATGTAGTCTTTCTAAAGAAAGATTTTCTCATGAAAGATAATGGGAGTAAAATTGAACTTGATGAATTTTAAGATCCATAAATTGAAATAGATTAATCGACTGATCCTAGTTCTATTACTCATAGTGATAAGGTGATAAAAGAACCTATGGAAGCACAAGTTCCTAGGTGATCTACTAGGGTTAGGACTGTTCTAGAGAGATATAGATTTCTCATGGACTAGGACAAAGAAGTGACTGTAGTAAAAGATTATGAGCCCATTAGTTATGAGGAGGTTTTGAAGATTTCAAAATTAGACTCATGGCTTAAGGCCATAAAATCCAAAATGGATTCCATGTACGATAACCAGGTATAGACCTTAGTTAATCCACCTAAAGGGATAAAACCCATTAGATATAAAAAGTAATGTGATTACCTATAAAGCTCAATTGGTAGCAAAAGGCTCTCATCAAAGGCAAGGAATTGACTTGATGAAACCTTTTCTCTAGTTGTAATGCCTAAATCCATTCAGATTTTGCTTGCCATTACTGTTTATTATGATTATGAGATTTGGCAAATGGATACAAAGATAACTTTCCTTAATGGGAAATTGTTAAAGGAAGTGTATATGACACAACTTGAAGGTTTTACATCAAAAGATGGCAATCAGGTCTGCAAGCTTCAAAGATCCATCTATGGATTGAAGCAAGCATCTATGAGCTAGAACATCTATTTTGATGAGACAATCAAAGAGTTTGGTTTCTCACAAAATATGGATGAACCATGTGTTTATAAGAAGGTTAGTGGAAATGTAATCATTTTCCTTGTGTTGTATGTAAATGACATACTACTAATAGGCAATGATGTCTCTATCCTCTAGTCAATCAAGATTTGGCTAAGTAAACAATTTTCCATGAAAGACCTTAGAGAAGCAACCTATATCTTAGGGATTAAGATCTATAGAGATAGATTTATAAGGTTTCTTGGTCTTTCATAATTGACATACATTGACAAGATGTTAAAGAGGTTAACATAGATCTCTCTAAGAAAGATTATATTCCTATGTTGCATGGAAATACCTTTCTAAATCTATGTCTCCTAAGACATAAAAGGAGAGAGAGCATATGAGTAAGATCCCATATGCTTTGGCTATAGGATCTATCATGTATGCAATGTTATATATGAGACTCGATGTAAAATTTATTCTGAGTGTCATGAGTAGATTCTAACAAATTTATGAATAGGAATATTGGGTGGCTATAAAGAATATCCTTAAGTACTTAAGAAGGACTAAGGATCAATTTTTAATTTATAGAGAGGGAGATCTAAAGGTTAGTAGGTATATTAATTCTAGCTTCCAAACTGATAAGGATGACTATAAATCTCAATCTAGATATGTATATATTATGTGAAGAGGAGCAGTTGTTTGGAAAAGTTCCAAACAGGACTATGGATTCTACCACTGAAGCTGAATACATAGCGGCTTCCAATGTAGCCAAGGAAGCCATTTGGATTAAGAAGTTCATTACAGAACTTGGAGTGGTTTTAAGTATTGTTAATCTAATACCACTATATTGTGATAATAAAAGGGCTATTGTATAGGCTCATGAACCACGGTCTTATCAATGATCCAAACATGTTCTTTGGCATTACCATCTAATTAGAGAGATTATTAGTAGATAGGATGTGAAAATTGAAAGGGTCCTCATAGATCAAAACACAGTTGATACTCTCATAAAGGCACTATCACAAGGAAAGTTTGATTAACATGTAGATGTAATGGGCATTAAGTACTTGGGTGATTAGCTTTAGTGCAAGTGGGAGATTATTAGAAGTATGCCCTAAAGCTCATGTAATAGGGTAGTATTCATGTATTTAAACCTTGTGAATAATATTATAAGGCATTTTTCTTTATATCATAGTACTTTTATATATTACTTATAATTATTTGTAATGTCTTAAACCATTTTATAAAGTCCCTGGTATATAATCACAATGCAAAGGAAATCATGAAGTGTTCATTATGTGAGATTCTTATTACATGCAAATGTGATATACCTAAATATCCCTAATCATAGTATTAACAAGATGGGATATTGTTAATACGGAAAGATCAGCACATGTTATATTTCTTGATTGGACCAAGCAGTAGTTCTCACAAGCTGTAAGCATAGAGATGCCTGGAGTTAACATGTGGATGCTTATTTAAGAAGTAAGTACATTAGACACCTACCATGAAACCTTCATATGGATACCTAATCTATGTTAGTGAATGTATCTCATCGTATCAGTGGTGTAAGTATCTTTAAACTTGAGATCACTAACTATCTTAAATATGGAGTGACATACTTTGACTCTAAAACTTTTACTTCGAATAAGAAGTATGCATAATGAGACGCTTGGGTATGGCATTACATATTTAAAGATAGGGTAGTAATCAATAAAGAATTCATCAACCCATATTACAATGGGGATTTTATCTCACAGTTTTGATGAATAACTTATATTCAGGAATTTCTAGCCAGAGCAAAGTGCCATGTGTAAATGGGATTCACTAAGGGCATTTTGGAAATAAAGGTGAAAATATTAGAAAAAATATGTTTAGGGCTTAATTAGACATACTTATCTAGGCTTTAAGTTGACACAAGTCCATACTCAAATTAGATGAGAATAAAAGATGGTGAAATGAGTTTATTGCACTGTAATTGTATATGGAAGGGTTAAGTCAAACTACTTAACTTTTCAGCACTTGGGTAGTCATGATGCATGGCTAGATGCCTCTCTTAACTTGTATAAAAGTGATATATCAATTATTAAATTGATATCGATTCAATAAGATTGAATCTATAGAGTTCTAGTTAAAATAGGACTCTAATTTATTATGTATTGTCAAGCTGTTCTGAAAACCCATAGGGTTACACACATAAAAGGAGTTTGAGAAAGATTCAATGAGATTGAATTTTCTAATGATATGAGATATCATTGGAAGATGAATTAAGAAGAAGAAATTAGCAAATGGGCTTAGGGCTCACTTGCAAATGAAAAGTCTAGAAAATCAGGGTTTTTGGACTTGGGCCTTGTTGAGTCTAAACTTTTAATTATTCTTGCATTTGATTTTTATGGGCTTTTAAAAATGTTTAAAAGGCCTTAAATCAGAGTAATTATTAATCCAAAATGGGGCCTAGGAATGTCACATAGAATTAATAAAAGTGGGGCCAAATCAGATTGCACGTAAGCCTATTAAAAGGCTTATATGCATAAAATAGTGAATGGCCCAATTGTTGGGTCCATTCTAGTTCGAATTAGGGTATGTTTTAAGTGTTAAAATCTAACCTAAAGAAGGATAATTTATGATATAAATAATCATTTTTGCAGCAGCCACCATAAGGAGAAATTTTGATAGAGAATTCCGCATAGAACAATTAAAACACACTTTTCTTCTTCTTCCTTCACCCGTTTGTAATTCCTACTAGCATCTGGAATTACAAGTTGATCTCTTCTAAACACTTCATGTGTGGATTACCTTTGAAGTGTTCCTTGAAGAAGATCACTGTGGTTTGCAACAACCTGGTCAGAAGAGCTCTCGAAAGGAATCTGTTGTCATCCTTTTACAGTAAATCATAAAACACTACTAGATTTAACGTTTAGGATAGTTTTAAATTATTTGGGTCCATTATCTTTGTTGGTTTCTCTTAAAAATTTAATTTTTTCACTACGCATGATGGAGAAAAACCAACATTGGTATTAAAGCCTAGTTCTTGGATAATTTAAAATCAATGAAAATTGTGATTACGGTTGATATGCATGATGTGATATTGTGTAATTTAGGTTGATCTATGTGTTTTGATCTAATTTTGATTGTTCAAATTTATTTTAATGTGATTAAATATAAATTTGAGACATTTTGAAATTGGATTTTTACTATTTTATGTATTAAAGTGGCTCGATTAGTTGAATTAACCACATATGATGTGTTTTTTGATTTCTAAAAAAATTTCAGAATTAATTTTTCATATACATATGATGTGTATGATGTTAATTAAATGTTTTTGAAAGGTAAAAGTTATTTGCACATTAATTTGATTGATAAACTTGAATTATTTTCAAGATTATTGTATTTTTGGTTTGGTAAATGGTATGATTTTTGTCACTTTAGTTTGCCATGAGTTTCATGATTTTCAAGGCTTTAGATAAAATTGATCATTACTGATCCAAACAATATGTCAATAGCTGCTAGAACTAATTTCAAGTGGTTTGGATCAATTTCACAGTTTAAGTTGCAAATGATTTTGCGATAAACTCGAATTCGATTCTTGTGATCAACTGTTTAGAAAATTTTAATTAAATAAAATTCAATATGATTGGATTTTGTATTTCTGAAAATATATGTCACATATCATCATAAAATAAATTGAATTAAATCAATTGTTGGTTTATTTGGTTAATTTTTGAAATTTTGGTGATAGTGACATGTTAACCGAAATTTCTACATGAAATTGTGTTTTCTAGTGGAAATTTGGTTATGATCCAAAATTAATTTATTTTTATAATGGGATTAAGATTTTAAATTAATTAAAAGGATTATAAATTGATCTGATCAAATTTGGCAAGTGTTATCAAAATGAGATTATGATTTAGGCCACTCATTTATGTGAATATCTTTCTACAAGCATAAGGGAATTTTGTTTTCTTGCTTTATAATGTTTCATCATTTTAATTATAAATTTTTTGGAATTAAATAAACATGAAAATGTGATTTAATTATTTTTAATGTATTAATGAAATTAAATTACGTTATCAATATGATTGATTTTTCATGTTTAAGCAAGAAAATGAAAATGATCAACTGATGCTAGTTTTATAAGTGTTATAATTCTAGAATTGAATCGGAATGCACATTTACAATATTTGATGCATGTGATGTATTAGATATGCATGATAAGAGTGTATGATTGGCATGATGACTAGTTATGGGCCTAAGACCAATATGATTGATATGCATTGCATGAATTTTTCTTTGGTGAAATTGGGCTTGCATGTCCCAGCCTTTTCCTCTTATTTCTCTTTGTACTTCTCTTCTCATCTAACTCCCCTCACATTGAACATGAGGTATTCTCATTTATATATAATCTAATTAGATTACTTAGGGTTAGAATAGAAAGAAGATACGCAAGGAACAATATAGAGAAGAGGGCCCACCAAGGAGGTCCAAGAAGAAATAGATAGAATTATTCTTTATTTCTTTTTGGGTTTGTAATTCACGCATACTACTTAGGGTTTGGCCCAATTGGTTTTCTTGGCTTAGGAAATCAATGTAGTAAAAGCCCATAAGTAGATCATATTTAATGAAATTAAATATGAATGCATGATTTAATATGATTAAATATGCATGAGCATGCCAAAGTATGCACCAACCATGTACGATGAGACTTAATTAGAAGAAATCCCTCAATAATATAAGACTTGCAAGCCTTTTGTTATGATAAGTTAAACCATAGTTCTCTTTATTATTGGGTTGTTGAGCATAGTCAAGCCCATGCTACATTGGATATGTTTAAATCATATTAATGGGTTCGTCTTAGCATGGTTATTAGTTTGTTGAGCATACTCAAGGTTAATAATCATGAGGCAAGATTAGGGAATATGTATATGATACATATGCATCAAGTGTTGATGACCTAATGATCAGTAGTTGCATATGATGTAATTGGCATGAAATACCTACCATTTAGTTAACAGTTAGGCTTGTTGAGCATACTTAAGAGCTTCTAACGGGCTTTCCGAGATCAATCAGTAAGGGCTATTGATTCGTAATAAAATAGTGGGAGTAATGCATGATTTTAAAAGACCTTGAAATCGTTGCATACATATACATGATCATACTCTAACATGCTTTCATTTCACATGCAGCATCACCACCATAATGTCTTCCAACTTAAATTTATGATCCATACTCGAGGCCAATAAGCTTACTGGTTTTAATTACATAGATTGGCTTAGAAATCTTAAAATTGTTTTAAGGAGTGAAAAGCTAGCCTATGTAATTGAGAAGTCAATACCCACTATCCTTACTGATGATGCTTCTGCCAATGAGCAGCAGGCATATCTAAAGCACACGAAAGGCATAGATGTTGCTTCATGCATTATGCTAGCATCCATGTCTCTAAAGCTATAGAAACAACATGAGCATATGGATGCTCCTACAATTCTATTTCACCTTAAAGAGTTGTTTGAGGAGCAGAGTAGGACTGAGAGATATGAGATCTCAAAAGCCCTATTCCACTACAGAATGGTAGAGGGAACTTTAGCCACCTAACATGGACTGAAGATGAGTGGGTATATAGAGCGTTTGGTAGCTTTAAGTTTTGTGATGGATGTAGACTTAAGTATGGACTTAATCCTGCAAAGTTTGCCTGATAGTTATACAAGTTTTGTGCTTAATTATTAGATGAACAAGATCACATCTACAATTCTTGAGCTAATTAATATGCATAAGACTGCTAAAGATGTTGTTAAGAAACAGTCTTTTAATGTAGCACCCTCTACCTAGTCTGTACATCGAACCCAAATAGGGAGCGCCACCATATATCGATATCTAATTCTGCTACCTATAAAATCTGTTTAAATTAAAACTTTTATTAAATAAATAATTCCTTAACTTATGGAGTTGTAAAAACATTGAAAATCATTTAGCACACATATCGAGGTAAACATTGAGGTCATCGTGTCAAAAATTTGACAGTATAATGACTGTATTAGGACACTTTTTCAAATTTTTACCTGCTTAAAAACACTTTTGAAATATCAAATAACTCATCTCTAACTCCAATGGGTACTCCTAACCCTCCAAATCACGTCACAACAAAATGAGCCTCAAGCTCAACTCAGACAACATTCTCACATGCAACATCACATTTTATCACATAATCATGCGAGAAAAATAAAGCTTTTGCAATATTACAACTTTAGTTACAAAAATAACCCAAGTTATAGATTAGGCCCAATCTCTCCAGAATCACAAGAGCACATTTCTACTATTACATTTAAATCATCATGCTATTAGAAAATGATTAAAAATACCCACATAGGGGCTATCTTCAAAAGTTTCATGTGGTGTAGAAGCTTTGGTTTTAATCTGCTGCTCTGTTACCTACGCATTGCAAATAGGCAATGCACTAAGCTTTCGCTTAGTGGTGTAATCACTTTAACTAGATATAGCAATTTTAAGCATACTTTTGTGCAATATATATCAAGTGAGTCATGTCAAACCATACACATGCACACATTGTGATAACAATATAACTATGCAATTTGATCACATACTTGCCTTTAAAAACATGAAAAACCATTTAGGTCCATATTCATAGCATAATCACTTTCAACATGAATTAATTCAATTACACACATAATTTATTATATCTTGGTCACAACATATACATGCTTCATAAAACATGGCAATGAGCATAACAACACGCATTTTTAAGCCATAACATACTTATGCGGTATTACTGCATATACGGGTTCCAAGACCCTAGGTGCATCAACATGTCCAGATTCTGAGTATAAAACTCCACATATATCATATAAATATATTAAACTCAGAATTATCCCAAAAACATAATTATCATGCAGAATGCATCATTAAAAAAGGCACGTATCATTATTTTATACTTAATCATGCTAACCACAATTAACCTTGCTATTTTAATTATTTGTTTAATTTATGCCCATACTAAAGAGACAACTATCCAAAGCTGGATAGCGAATAACAGGTTACTCGAAGGTGCTTAAATAGTGTACCCAAACACACTGGTATCCGTGGATACAAAATGCATCAACTCGAAGGTTTGTATATATGTAGTGCTATACAGTAGCCTAAAAGCCTAGTGCTCGTCGACATAAAAATACGCATCATGACCCTAAAGCCTACTACCAGAAGGTACATATTGCAGCTGCTAATCCTAATTGATTGGTCAACCTATCTATACTAGATTGTCTAACTGTATAGGCATCATTAAACTGGTCGATTATTTTATTTTAAGCCATTTTTAATGTATAACATAATTATTGTCATATCACGCATACACGCATCCCAATGGCCATACCACATCTCAGTAAGGCCTAAGCAACATGCATTAACAAAAATATAACATTACCAAAAATAGGCTCATACGGGTTTAAAACACCAATTAGGCACTCTCCTAGGTGTAAAAGCTAGAAAACTCATTCGAAAACATAAACATGCATCTTTATCATTATTTTCCTCATTAACATGCATAATAGCGTCAAAAGCATCATGGTTGTGCATGACTATCACATTACACTTATTATGTCCTTTTATACACATTTTCGATATATAGCGACATCTATGCATTATTTGCCCACATATGCGTCACTAAGCCATATAACATGCAAATTGCCATTTGGCCATCACCAAGCATGCACACACATTTCATTCATCATAAATTTATATTCAGAAAGACATTATGGCACAAAACACGATATCTGAGTCATTTACGTATATAACTCGCAAATATGTATATAAGGCTTACACTAATGAGTTTCGGCCTCCATTTACCCGAGACCTCTAAAACACACATACATATACATATACAACTATATGTCATGTTTAGATGCTCAATATCACATCTGCATACTTTCAACTAGTTACACACAATCATATGGCATTAATATCACAAAATGACTTTATACGGTCTTATGAACACATAATGTGTTCCTTAGTTAATATTACCATAAGAATGCATTATTCATGCATAATTCATTTTAAACCATCACATTACATGTATTCATCATACATTTATGCCATACATGCCCAATTATGCATTAAATGCTCATTATATCATTAAATGCCAATTATGTCAAAATGCACATAATAAGTTCATAGGCATTTTCATCCAATTAATGTGATTACACTTAACCAAATGGGTCTCATGGGATGCACGAAGCTGGCCTAAGCCTTCTCCTTG
>CANXYI010891968.1:0-11487 GCA_948208565.1 Hura crepitans
ATATATATATATGATGTTAATTAAATGTTTCTAAATGGTAAAATCATTTTCACATCAATCTGATTGTTAAACTTATTTTATTATGAAGATTATCACATTTTTTATTTGGTAAATGGTTCGATTTTGTCACATTGGTTTGCCATGAGTTTCATGACTTCCAAGGAAAATTTTTTAGATTAAATTGATTATTACTAATCCAAAATGTGCCAAAGGCTGCTGGAAGTAATCTGAAGTGGTTTGGATTGATTTTCATAGTTCAAGTTGCAAATGATTCCGCAATTAACTTGAATTTGATTCTTATGATCAATTGTTTGGGAATTTTTAATTAAATAAAATTTAATATGAATAGATAAAATGAAAACGTGTTAGAATATAATCATGTATATGTATGCTACAATTTTAAGGTCTTTAAAAATCACACATTACTCCCACTATTTTATTACGAATTGATAGCTTTCACTAATTGATCTAAGATAGCCCTTTGAAAGCTCTCTTAGTGGGTCAGTGTCTATTTTAGTTAAGGTTAAAGCCTTGAGTATGCTTAACAAGCCCAACCATTAACTAAATGGTAGGTATCACATGCTTATTGCATCATATGCAACTAATGATCATTAGGTCATCATGATGTATATGTATCACATAAATATTTTCCAATCTTGTCTCATGATTATTAGCCTTAAGTATGCTTAACAAACTAAAATGTATCATAATGGAATGATCATAAGTGTGCATGCTCTAACAATAGCTGCAAGAATCCCTTATGAAGTACTTTCTCTGTCGATGCTCATCTACAACCTATGCATGAAAAACCAATGTACTAAATGAATTGCTTAGTGGTGCATAACAAATTTTGGTTTACTTCAGGACCAACACAACATATAATATATAAACAATTATAAGAAAACTCAACAATGCGACCATTATAATAACACTTTACACACCATTATGCATGATCTTACCTGAATTTACCTAAAGGATTAGTCTCATAAGAATATAATGCATGCACATGTCCAATTTATAACATATTCATCATCTAGCATTCATCACAGGTTTTATACATTCAGCTCAATCCATACACATAATTAAGTCTCACACCCATCTTATATTATTCACATTTTTTATGGCTCATAATATCACTTTAAGTTTGGTTAAGTTAGCCCAGTGTACACCTTGACTAAAGTGGACTAGACAATGAGTATTCCACATAATTACTTTACAGAGCTAGAATTGCCCCGAACAGCTAGAATTGCTTTGAAGAGCTAGAATTTACTTGGAAAAGCCACATAATTGCTCCAAAGAGCCATATCTCATAAGATACAGTATTGCCACACATGAACCCTATTGGCGTGCCTACACATAAACCCTATTGGCATGCCAATCTATCCTAATGATATCATTAGGTTGCCCACACACATGATGTAATTTAGTTCCATTCATCTTTACCAAATTAATCAACACATAATAGCATAGATTGTTCTTTATATTTCAACATGTTATATTGTTTCTCAAATTTGTCAAGATATCTCATGTTGTATAATTACACATAACCTTATGATACATTATGCCTCCACATGACACATGTCATATACTCAACTCATTCACATAGTTGATCACATAGCACATAATACACTCCTCATGTCACATCACACCATATTAAACTTAATAAGTCACATTATTTCACCATTTTATTGTTTAAAGACTCATTAAATCACATTGCATATTTATTTAACCAATTTAGGTCCACTTAAATCACATTTAGTGCACAATTTCACTTCTTATGCCCTTAAGTTTATGCTCATAAATCATGCCTAAATTATGCCAAAATTTATATAAATTATAAGTCTCAAACATAGTGTAAAGTTTTTGTAAAATATTGATGGAAAACTATTTACAAAATTGTTATGTTTTGTGGAAGAATAATAAAGTACATTATGTCGAAAAAAGAGGGTCATGCTTATTTTTTTAGGGATCATACTTTCAATCCAGAGGGGTCATGGTAAGACCTACAAATGGTTATGGCCATGAGGCTTATTCATTAGTAAAAAACAATGTGAATTTTCACAAAAGACAATAGCAAACTTTACCAAATGCATTTTGAATCATATCAAACCACTTTGAATTCAATTCTAACTCAAAATATAAGTATTCTAAAACATTTCCGCACAATTTGTACAAATAATTAAACACATATTTCACATAATTTCATAATTTATAGGCAAAGTATAGCAAAAACCTAAATTCTAACAATTATGCAAAAAATCATGGAAAAAAACCCAAATTTGATTATGCACATATATATTTAATAAAGCACAAATTGGTTTAAACATGTTCCTCTTCAATTTTTACTTTCCTTTTGGCTTTTCACCTTTTTGCTACAACTTATCCTTCTTCTTCTTCCTATAACCTAAGTAGAAATTCAACACAAAAATACACAAAAATACATTTAAAAGCAAAAACTAAACTAATGCATGATGAATTTCTTAGTTTAGAGTAGATTGCCTTTGCAAATTAATGAAAATTATTTATTATAACTCTTAAAGAAAATGCTAGAAGAATAACATATGAACAATTTCTCTTTTCTATTAACTGCATTCAAAACTTAGACTATTTATACCTTAGGAATCGGTGGCTATGCGTAACCTATTTAAATCTTATCCAATAGTCATAAGCTCATATCCAGTTTTCATTTATAGTCCTCTCAAAAATCATTTTTATGCAATTAAATCCTCAAAAATTCAAAATTCCAAATTTTCATTATTTTTATGAAAACTTTATTTATTTTAAAATTCAAAAAATATTTTTATTATTTTCTCAATATTGCACACACAAGAATTATCTTATTATATCATCTAGGCCATAAATGTGGTGCACTACATCATTAATAACAATTGTTCATGTATGTTATATAATTATTCATATCCATACATATATCCCTAACATGTTTTGTTATCATCTTGTTTTATATTGTTGTTAAGTCCTATTGGACCTCTATTTGTGTTATTAAAAACTTTATTTTAAGTTGTGTAAGATTGGCCATTTGCTCCAGAGATAGGTCTGGACGGACCAAGTGTAGCGTTTATGTCATGTCCATATAGACATGTGTAAAGGACCATATGTAGTCTGCATGTACTTATTGACGCAGAGATGGGGCCAGTTGTTGATTTTATGTTTATTTGTTTCGTTTTCCACCATATATCTATTTCTTTTATTTTGGATTGTAATAGGTAGTTTAATTACTACGCCTTACACGTAAAACTTAACCTTACATTAATGAATTTCCTAGATAATTAATTGGTGTTTTCATAATAAAATGGTTTTGATTTTTCTTAATAAAAGTCACATAAGAAAATATATTTTAATAATGTCCAATCTTCTAGAGATAGGAGTTAGACAGTTACTATTAATTCCTAGAGGAATTATGGGTAATTTTCAAGTCAACATATAATCAATAAATGACCCATTTTATGTATGTATAATTTTGATTTGTTGTATATTTCAATCATTGCAATTTATTTTCCTTATGTGTAAAGGTCACGTGTATGCTTTTTAACTATAATGTTTGCTTGCATGATATGGGATTAATAAATGTGAGAATATGAATAAAGGTATATTATTAGAGCATAAATAAGATCTAATCCCGAATCTTTTCTAGGCAAAAAAGATCAGTAGATCCTAGTGTAGAGTCAGGTGATGACTCTAAACAAAATCGCCTCATCCCCGCTATATAACTTTATAATATTGCAATGAAAAAGCATGTGTTCTTAAACCAAATTCTCATACCATATGTAAGTTATAATTCAATTGCATGCATAATTATGTAAATCTAATTTTAATATTGTATAGACATAATCCCATGATCTTTAAAATTAATTAATGATCAAGAAAGTATACCTTATTACTTGATAATTCTAAAATATTGATTTTCAATAATCTACAATTAATTTGATTAAAACTTGATTTCTTTTCCTTTATCACTTATTCTTTAATAATTCTCATGATGGAAAGAGAATTAATGTTGTGGGCATAAAAAGGACCAAGTTGAATCCCTATTTATAGTGGAATCTATCACTCATATTTATTATGATTAGAATTTATATCTCTTTTAACCACTAGGATTTAAAGTTATTAAACTTATTTGAATAAGTTAATTACATGGGGCACATAATTAGGCCATAATTCTTACAATGAATACTATAAGTTAATGCATGCTTGAATGAAAAAGGGATTGATAAACATTAGAATTTAAAAAGTATATTATATTGGTATAAATAAAATATTGATTTCGAATCCTTTTTTGACAAAAAATTAGTAGGTTTTTCTAGTGTGAACTGAGTGGTGGCTTTATAAACTCCTTTATCCCTTATAGGTCCATATTAGTTATAAGAGATTAAGTGGATAAAAAAATCAACTTTATATGGGTTAGTAAAGAAAAAGGGCAAGTATAAGGTGCTGATAAAAAAAGAGGAAATTACATGGTTTGCCCCATTTTATTTTGCAATTTTAAAATTATAAAAATAATATTTAAAATTATTAAATATGCCCTTTTTTAGTTTTATATTTTAAAAATGCTTATTTTTAGTTTTTATATTTCCAAAACTACCCATTTCCCTATTATTTTAAAAACCACACGAACCATTTTTCCCCCTTTTCCCTATCATTTCCAAAACCTTTAGTCGTAGAAAGATAGAAACCCATTTCCTTATCATTTCGAAAACATTTACTCTTAGAAAGATAGAAACCTATTTCCTTATCATTTCAAAAACCTTTACTCTTAGAAAGATAAAAATGACCAATTAGAGTTTGAGGCAGTCGCAAAGTTCTAAGAAATCTCTTTTGTGAGTTTCAAACTATTTTAAGGACAATGGTTGGAGGCAGGGTTCAAGTGGGTGAAAAAAATTAAAGTGTTGAAGGGAGTGCAAGGATTACAGATAAGTGTAGGAAATTGGAGGGTGAAAGGGAGTTCAAAGATTATGGGTTATTTGCCCATTTCTTTTGATAATCTATTAGATTCATCATGTATGTTGATGCCATGCCTTGCCATATCTTAACTAAGGTCCTTATCTTAAACTCGGTCATTGAATGTTTGATAGCACCTTCATTCTCACCTTATATCTCACTTTAACCACTGATATTGCTGCTGCATAATTTTTGAGCCACCACGCTGTAGAAACCACCCTTTTTTCACACTACATATACAACCAAATTATTATGCATAGTTACTATAGAAATTCTTGCTGTTACTCTACTGGTTGCACTCAACAACTATATTTGGCCATTATCTACTCAACTTTTGGTTAATTATAATGATATATAATTAATTAGCCTCATATTTTACAAGGTTGAATAAAACACTTTCTCTAAAAAACCCTATTGAAACTGCTACTTCCATAGAAAATCCAATAGCTCAGCTATATCAACTCTAAGACCAAATTTTATCAAGCTAATTCCTGATTTGCCTCTTATAGAATTACACTTATGCATCCAAACTAATTCAAGAAATCAAAATAAATATAAGGTATGCAAAAGATTAATCTACTCAATTATTAACTAAGGATTTGTTATATCCTCATCTTTCAACCCTTTGATAACTCCTTAAAATTCAACTAAATTTCAATGTATCAATGTTTTTATTACACTTTCTTTTTTGGTATGTAGTTTCTAATTATATTTATATTTTTGTTTTAGAATTTACTATATTTTTCTTATTTAAGTATTAATTTTATATACAATATATCAATGGCATCTTTTATTATTTGAGTAATAAAGTGAGAACTCGGATGATGTTTCTATAAAGTTCACCACAACTGACAATATCTTTGACCAGCGTATCCAGAATCTAGATGCTATGTTTATCAAGAAAGGAAATGATTTATCACTTATAAATATAGATAATCCTATAGTTGCATATATTAATGGTTATTACATGCATTGTAATACACTTTAAAGTGTTTCATTGGGTATTGGGTAGATTGTGCTTTACTAATAGGTGTATTTACATTTATGATTCTTTAGGGTGTGGGAATCATACAAAGGATGTTAAGGATATAATAGATGCATATAGTGTGTTATTGCCTTAATTTTTGGATTATGTTGGTTTTTATAAAATTCAAAATGATATGCAACTTGGCTAAGGAGCATATGCAAATAAGATTTGACTGATCCATTTGATCCTGTGATGGTTGATTTGTTACCATGTCAGAATGATTGGTAAGTTTAAAATATTAGTTTTTAATTTGGCTTTCATTACATTATATTTTTGTATGCTTCTAATTGTTGATTATGTTTTTACTTTGTTTTCATAGTGATTGCATTATTTTTGTAGTTTCATTTGCTGAGTATTTCATTAATAGTTGTGCATTTTGATGTGGAATTGTGTAGAAGTAAATTGACAATTTTATTATACCACTATTGAAGAAGAAAGCAAATAGAGAATATTGTTAGTGAATATGAAGCAACTCTAAAAAAGTGTAAAGTGAAACATGCAATTGAGAAGAAAAAATGACATGTAAATGGATGGTTGTTAGTATTGGTAGATACTATTATTGACAATTTCATTCATTGTTTGTAATATATATATTTTTGCAATAGATTTAATATCATTAAAAATAGACAATTTTTAGCTTATAATTTATTGAACCACCTTGTTATAATTTTTAGCTTATAATTTGTTGAACCACCTTATTACACTTTGTTATACTAAATTATTCCAAACTTCAGAATTGGCATAATAACTTGCATTTTCTTGTTATATCATATTATACTATATTATATCACATTATATCAACTTTCAGAATAGGCATAATAGGTTGCATTTTTAATAAAAATTTTTGTTATACCTTATTATAACATATTGTATCAAATTATACCAATCTTCAAAATTGACATTATAGCTTGCATTTTCTTATTATACCATATTATACCCTGTTATAATAAATTATACCAAACTTTAGAATTGGCATAATAGCTTGTATTTTCTTATTATAACATGTTATATCATATTATACCAAATTTTAGAATAGGCATAATAGCTTGCATTTTTAATGGAAACTCTTATCATACCATATTATGCCCTGTTATACCACATTATACCAAATTTTAGAATAGGAATAATAGTTTGCATTTTCTTGTTATAACATGCTATACCACATTATACCAAATTTTAGAATAGGCATAATAGCTTGCATTTTTAGTGAAAATTCTTGTTATACCATATTATACCTTGTTATACCACGTTATACCAAATTTTAGAATAAGCATGATAGCTTGCACTTTTAATGGAAACCGTTGCTATATCAAGTTGTTCCACATTATATCAAACTTTAAAATTAGTAGAATAGCTTGCAATTTTATGGACCACATTATTATAACTTGATACACAAAATTTCATAATGCATATATATAAATGTAAATATGGCATTACAAATAAATCTCGATAACTAATGGAATAATGAATGAAAAAAATAGTTCAAATTATTATAGAAAACACATCAAAGCTTTTTTGGAATATTTCTGCATGTCTTTTTGTTGTGTCCATACTATTCACATCTACTACACTTCTTTTTAATTTTAATTTCCCACAATGCTTTAATTCTCCTTTTTTTTAGGTCTTTGTAATTTTATTTTTTCAGTTAGTGGTAAGACAATTTGTTCAACCAAATTATCAGGTACCTTTCACATGTTTTCCTTAGGAATTTGATATACTATTCCTTGGTAAGTAGCTTCCATTATATCTTTGGTGTAGTAAAATGAGCAATATTCATAAGGATTAGATGATTGTGGTTCACAATTCCTAGTGCATGTGGACATGGCATTTCATCCATTTATAATTAATTGCAAGTACATATTTTTCTTTCATATTGGTTATGTATATCTACCCATTGTCAAAGGCAGACAAAATATCACCATTTGATATTTGTTGTTCCTTGACATTGATTACCTAATCTCAAATCAAAAAGCAAGTGTGAATGTTGTTGAATTTTCTAATTTTGAACATTCTTGTATTCCTATTCTTTGATGCTTTTTAATTGCCATGTACATTTATCATCCAAACAGCTAATGAAATATCTCTTTACACATGATTTCTGAACTTTATATTGAAAGTGATTGTTGATTGCAAAAAAAGTTGACTGCTAATTTAAAAGTTTACTTGTCCTTGAAAAGTTGTTTCAATTTAAAATCTTCATATCTTGAGTTGGTTATAATTGTTGATTCCATACACAATTTGTTTTTCTCGCTATTCCTATTTTGTTTCCTCAATGATGTTTTTACTCATCATGCTCATGTAATCTGTCATGTCAGGAATAGGTTGTTCATACATTGAAAGTGCTTCATAATGACTTGATTTTGTATTTGATCTTCTTAGTTGAGTTTCATCTATTTCATATGCATCTCCGATTGTGTTAGAGCATTCACTTAGAAATTTAACAAATTATGTTAGATTTGAAAATTTCTTTTATTAATGTGGTATATTTCAGTATACCAATTTATGAATATTTTGAAGTGCAATACATATTCAACAACATTAATTTAAAAATCAATTAAAAAATTTTGCATATCGTTAAACATGTTTCACTCTTATGGAAAAATGTTATGCATAAGGGGTATAATTTGAAATATGTAGCTTTCTTCTTGAAGGCCAAGTAAAATGTCATATTGCTTTCGTTATCAAGCTTCGATGGTGGATATCCATTTTCAATAGTATATCATATATATAATGTGGTATCTTGTACATTGAGTTTCAACTTATTTGATATAATAGTCTCAAGTTTTTCAAACTTACAATTTTTTGAGATTACTATTCCAATAACTTCAAATTGCTTAAATTTGTTTTTATTTCAATATCCTTTGTGTTGAATCAAAACTGGTATCTCATCAATCATTTTGAAAATTAAAAAAAATGCATTCATTACTTATTAAAATTAATGAGAAACAAATAAAACAAATTACATGGAATTAATATAGGACAAAAAACATATTTGAATCAAAATTAGTCATAATCCATAAGTAAAACCAGGCATAAGCATATAAAGAAGAATAAAAAACACAAACTAAAAGTATCTGATATAACAATAGAATGAAAAAGAAAAAAAAATGCAGTTAATGGTAGGGGATAAAAACATCTTTAAAGAAAAATTAGTCATAATTAATAGAAAACATCGTAGTAATAGAAAATTTACAAATTGACATAGAAAATACCAAATAAGAAAATCTGACATAACAATAAGATATTTATAATCGATAAAGATCAAATTAGAATTTAGAAAAGTAGAGAACATATATAATTTAGAAAAAAAGATGAATATTGGTGAAATTACTTGTTGTGAAAAAAATATGTAATTCACAAATGATCAACTTAGGTAGAGATGAGAATAATTGAAGAAGAATTATGGTAGAAAATAAATATTGTAAATAAATCCTAGTTAAAAACAGAGAAATTGAGAGAAATCAGATGAAAAGAAAAAGAAGAAGAAGAAGAACAATGTAACAGTAGAAGAAATCGGTTAAAAGTTAGAGTGGAAATTGAGAGAAGTATTTAGTTATATATAATTAAAGTTATAAATTTAAAATTGGAGTATTTTTAAAATAAAAAACTAATATGAATATAATTTTGGAGAAACTATTTCATGAGTTTTTTTTTAAAAAAAGTGTTTTATTTTTTAGGCATTATGTATAAACTAAAAAAAAAGTAGAAGGGACTAAATAGAAAAAATTGAAAAAGTATAGGAGTATAGATGTATGAAGGCTAATTTTTTTTCCCAGTTGAAGATCGAATATTGACTAACATTGTTAAAAAGTTGTAAATGGTAAGACTACTAAACTGGGGTTCATCCGATTGGTTCAATTCAGAACCGAATTGAAAAAATCAAAAATTGAAAATTAAAATTTTAAAATTTTCAGAATCGAATCAAATCAAAATTTTCATAAGGATCAAATCGAAAAACCGATATTTATGTAGAACCGAACTAAAAAATCGAATTAATCGAAATTTTATATACTTTTTATTTTTTTTATATAAATGCCCTAAAATGATGTCGTTTTAAGAAGTTTGGTCGGTTCGATTTTTTCGATTTTCGCCCTCTAGAACTGAATCCATTAAACTGAAATTACCCTAAAAAATCGATAACCAAAAAAACCGAACCAAATTTATCAAATTATCAAAATTTTAATTTATTTTCAATTCTAGTTCGATTTTGAATAGCCCTATACTAAACTTCAATTTTGTGTCTTCCATCCACGAAGAATCGTCCTGAAATCAACACGATCAAAGATTCTAGCTACTTAATTAAGCCATTTAGTTGATTTGAAAAAAAAAAAAAAGCCATTTAGCAATTGCTGATAGAAAATTTTGATTGTGTAGGCAAATTGTTATAATATGGGTACTCTATATTATAAAGAAATGGCACTCTCTAATATTGGGAAATGGGAACATGGGGCAAAGGAGCCTTTGACGTTTGTGGGATAAAATTGCCGCTGTCAAGGGGATAACGTTGGCAGACTATTCATGCAATTTAACAATGTTTATTTATTTCAATTAAAAAAAAATTATTTCTGCCGTTTTACTTGTAACATTGATTTTTGATTTTAATATATAGATTAAAAAATAATTAAAATTTATTAGAAACTATTTATAATTTACTAGATTATTTATTAATTAATTAATATAAAAATAACGAATGAAAAAAATATAAATACATTTATAATATTAAAATAAGAGAAAAAAAAGAAAAATATAATAAAATATAATTTAGATTTTGAAAATGAATACCTAAAATAAAATGAACATAATTCAATACTATTAGTCATAAAAATTAAATTTTAAGTAATATAAATTTAGTGATGAATATTACTATGTATCAAAAATATAAACATATTAAATAAGTACTCGACAAAACATACTAAAACATATTGCTTAAAATATAATAGAATGGATGCTAAGATAATAATTTGAGTACATTAATTGTTATATTTTATATTTTGATTTTATTAAATCTTATATTTATTTTAATACTAATTGTATCTAATATTATCATCGCGTATTCATTTAATTTAAGATGTATTAAGTGTACATCCAATAATAATATTGAATATTCATGTAATGTACTGATTAATTTAAGCTATGATAGAATGAGTAATTAATGCTTGTGTCGATGCATATGATCATATTCCAATATTATCAAATTGAATAGGATAATATTATTTTGATGTATATTGACTCTTCAATATACTTTGTATTCAATATAAATAAATAATTAACATCTTGTATAATATATAAAATCAAGCATTTAACAAGAAATATTATAATTTAAGTAACTAAAAAATGATTTATTTATGAAATTCTCATAAGGTATATCCATATAAGCGATAAGAAATTATAAAATTATTATCGGGTTTCGGACCATGAAATTGCCATTGCACAACCCGATGTTCTTATAAATTGGAAAAAGAAAGTAAAGAAAGAATGGGATGTTTTATATGCAAAAATCAAAG
>CANXYI010892099.1:0-10115 GCA_948208565.1 Hura crepitans
AATTGCAGAATAGTATTCCCAATGAATAAGTTTCTAAATTTGATATAATTAGACTTCTGAAGTCTAATTTCTCTTTCTACTGAAGACGTATAATAGGGGGTTTTTTTTCCCCCCTCAATGATCACTGAAAAAATGAAATTCCAATACTTGCATGTGTCAACATTATTACAAAACAGTATAGTTGACAATTATTTGCCAATTTTGTACTTATACAGAAAAAAAAAAAGGCTTTATTTTATGTCTTATGCATATAAATGTTGGTGTCTTATTGTCTTGATTTATATTGAGGTAACTATCATCATAATGGTTATGTTCAAATTAACAATTACAATTCTGGCTGTTGCTTACAGCAATTGCAAACTAATATGCCAACTGATTCCTCTTTCTTTTATTTATATATAATTATTTTAATAAAGCTCTCAATCATTGTTTTCTCAAAAATGTCTTAATATTAAAAATTAATTTTAATGTATTGAAATTTAATTAAAATATATAATGGATGTTTAACTTATGGGATAAAATATATAATGGATGTGAAATAAAGAAAAGTCTAGTGTGGTGGCCGAATGAGCACAAAATATAAAAATTCAGGAATGAAAAGATGATAGCTGTGTCTTGGTCTTTATATTGTTGATTTAATTTGTGTTAATTATTATAGCTATAGATTTTTGTCATTTTTGTGGTAGCCTTTACCATTTTGTTTTTTGAACTTCAATTAGAATCTCCACCATTCACTCGCCACCGGTGGCTATATTACAAATGGCTATTTGCTTTACCATGCTGCCCATTAATTTGACTAGAGTTTTTTCAATTTCCTAAGTAACTTTACAAATAAAAAATATTAAAGTTAAATAAATTCATGCACCGAAAAATTTTTGCGTACTTATGTTATCTCATATATCAAAATAATAAGATATTGCTATATAAGTTAAAAAGTGATTAAACGAGTAGTTAATATGTGAATCGGTAACTAATTTTATTAGAATGATAATAATTTATTCGTTTGATACATATACCTAATTTTGATAAGTCATTTATTTTTTATATTTAAATTTTATTAATTTGATTAATTTAAATTCGAACTTATAAAATAATTAAAATATTATCTCTCAAATATTTAAAAATATTTCATAGAGATTAAAGAGAAAATATTTATATCATTTATCTCGTGGCTGAGTATAATTCGTGCATCAATTTATGTGTATAAATAACGGTTTCATGAATCTGATTTAATTAAAAAAGAAAAATCAGATTCAATTTTCTGAGATCAAAACAAAGTCCCACTCTGCTAAAGGGAAAAGGAATTAGCAGGTAATCTGATTAATACCTTCCACCAAAAAATATCCCAAATCCACACCCACTGAGGGATAAACGAAAAGAATGAGTTACAGACGTACTCTTGTAAGTCAAAAGGACAAAAAGAAAGGAGGACTCCAGAACCCAAACAATTAATTTTAAAGTTTGCAGGGACGGATCTAGATGAACAACTGGAGGCTATTGAGGAGTAAAGAATTTTAGGGGTTCAATTTGTAAAAATAAAAGATTTTAGAAGATTTAAAAATAAATTTTTACATTATTTTTTCTTTTCTAAAAAAAGGGATGGGGACAATACTCCCTTAGCCTTAAGACAATATAGTTGGGTCCTGGGTATATATGATTAAAAAAAGTAAGCTTTCTGAATTTTTCTTTTTCTGAAAAAAAAAATTTTAGGAATTAAAAAATTCTAGATAATATGCTCTAAAAATGACATGGGATGATGAGAGTTTTTTTTTTTTAATAAGAAATTTCGACTTTGAATTATGTAAATAAAACACTTTTAAATACTTGAAATATAGTAATTTATCTTTTTTATGGATATGTCTAACATAAATTTTAATTAATCGAATTATTAAATTTTGAATATCGAATATATTATAAAAAAATAAAAATAAAGCAGAAAAGCCCCAAATGGAACACGCAATTTGGCTTGTTATTTGTTTGTGCATGTAGTGGAACTTTATGATAAGAGGCGTACGGGACTATATATATATATATATTTTCTTTTGTAGGTATTAGGATCACTTTTAGTGGTACCATTTTATAGGAAATTTTTTTACTATACATCATTAAATTATTTAATTTTTATTAAATTTTAAAATTTTTATTTAAATTATTTAATTTTTATTAAATTTTAATTTTTAAATTCAATGATACTTATATTTTATATCATGCATAAAAATATATAAAAATTATTTTTACCGAAATCGAACCTAAAAGCACAAGAAAAAAAAAAGAGCTAAACTAATATAAATATCTGTCTATAAAGTACTTATATCTTCATTCCCACTATAAGGAAAATAAAGAAAACAAAGAAAAATTCTTTATCTTATCATTGCTATTTTAATTTGAGAATAAAATATTATTGGCCAATTTTACAAATAATTATCTCAACCCACTATCAATAATGGTAATCTAAATCACATTCATGAATAAACTTATAGAAATAAAAGATTTGTTTTGCAAATTGAATTAATTTATAATTTTTTTTTAAAAATTGTATATTTATTTATATACCAACTATTATTATTATTATCCATCTGCAAAGTTGTGCGTGTATAAATATATGTATGTATGTATAATATTTCTTTTTTCCTTTTTGCCTTCTATATCGTCAGCCATAGAGTCACATATCCTGTCTTCATGTCCCTGTATTAAACACCAAAAAATAAAATCCTTGTATAAATAGGTGTGCCTTGGGCAAGTGAAAAGAACTCAATTAATCCACATGTCTTGAGGGGAGGACTAGGCTTTGAGCTCTTCAAAACCAGAGAGAAATGGAGGTTCAACCTAAAAATATGAGCCCAACCTCGTATAAGTTGTATTGCTTCGCAAGATGTTTCCAAAATCCATCAATCCCAGGAACGGAACCAGAACAGCAAAAGCATGCTGATGATGTTCCATCCAATGATTCCAAGATTGAGAAGCCTGGTGGATGGAGAGCCATGCCTTACATCTTAGGTATATATAATATTATATTTCTCTCTATTGTTTTCACAAATTCCATACAAATGTCCCATAATTTCTATCTGTCACTACAAAAGTCCGATCATGAGCATGCAAACAATTTTTAAATCACAAGACTTGACTCGAAATAAATTAATTAGAATTTATGGATTTACGAATATTGGATAAACAAAAAAAAAATGATAAAAAATTGTTTGATAGTTTTGTATTATTGTTGTTATTGGTCTGACACGAAAGTTGTGCGTGGGGGGGTGAGGATGGTTTTCGTGCAGGAAATGAAACGTTTGAAAGGTTGGCTACATTTGGATTGTTAGCAAACTTTATGGTGTATTTGATGAAAGAATTTCACATGGAGCAGGTGTCTGCTGCTAACGTTATCAATATCTGGTCTGGTATTACCAATTTTGCTCCTTTCCTTGGTGCTTTCATCTCCGATGCCTATGTGGGCAGATTTTGGACCATTGCTTTCGCCTCTTGTGCAGCCTTTTTGGTATTCACCTCTATTCTCTCTCTCCTCTCTTCCTTTCGAATTATTTTTGGCTAAACTCGTAGAATGAGATTTCTTATATACTCAGTCAATTTTGTATTGCCGCGTAAAGAAAATTATTATAAAATACTTTTTTTGCATAATAATTCTTTTATAACCTTTTTTCCTACGTAACCATACACTGTTTGCTATGCTAATTTAACTCCTCAATTAATTGTACAAACTATCAAAGTTATCCATTTCCATTTCTGAAGGGCTTAATCATTTATTTTTAGAAAGTTCAGGGGCTAAAGATGAACTTTTCCTTGCTTGTAGAAATTAGAAACACATCACATGATTAGAACCGAGGCCTAGCAATTAGTGAAAAGGCTGCCTAATTAGGATAATTCCTTCTTCTGTATTATGTGAAATTAACATTGAGTCAGCAATTAGTGAATTCATAATTATGACAAGGGACAGTTACATTAACAAGGATGTATTTAATCAAAATTTTTAAAGATTTTTATTTTTAAAAAAAATTTAAGGGTATTTAATTAAAACTTTTAAAATGTGTTAAAAGTTTAGAGATATTTAATTAAAATTTTTAAAATTTTTTAAAAGTTTATAAAAATTTCAAGGTAATTAATTACAACTTTTTAAAAGTTTAAAAAGTTTACATGTATTTAATTACAACTTTACTTTTTAAATATAATGATTTTTATGGATTTTTAAACACTTTTTAATTAAAAATTTTTATATTCAATTTTATATTTATCTTCCATTTAATTCATAAACTTTTTGTAAAAAGAAAAAAGAAGACCGGTGCTCAAATATTTGGAATTATTTTTTGTAATCATTTTAAAATTGATTTTGTTGTTGCCTTAAAAGTTGATATTATTAGGTAACAAATTAGATTCATTCAACTAAAAAATATATAAAAAATACATAAAATTTAATTTTTTTATCTCATTTAAAAAAAATTAAACTCATCAAAATATAAAAATAAAATATTATTTAAAATTTGATTTGTACAATCAAAATTTTAATAAATTAATCTAAAGAAAATCACTCAATTAAATTAAAAAATAAATGTAGTATTTTTATTTATTAATTATCTTCTTATAAAATTAAATATTTCTTTTATTGAATTATTAAAAATAGTTATATGAGAAAATTTAAAGAAAATTACTCAAACTTTTAATTAATAAAAAGTACAAAAATTTACTATTAAGATATTCCTACGTGTATTCAAGTGGGAAAAAAATAATATAAATATAAAAAATAGTTAGTATCGAATTGGCAATTCGATTAGAGAGATATATTCTAAAAGGCATTTAAGAGTAAAATTGATTTCATTAATTGAAAAGTCTCACAATTGGTCAGTGGTCCTCTCTCTATTAAAAAAAAATTACTGAAATTTTGAATTAACTAAGGGTTGGATTCCTATTTCATTCTAAATAATATAATTATTAAAAAAAAAGGGATTTTAGCAGCTTGTGGTACCAAGATGATATGATTTGTCAATCTATTAATTCTATACGTCTAAATAGATTTTGTTCAAGTAAAATGTACACGTATATTAATTCTATATAATAAAATGTATACGTCTCCCATGCATTATTATTTACATTTATTTTCTTTTACAGATATTAATCACTAACACATCGTTAAAAAAAATATTTGCATACGAAATTTGCATGTGAAATTAATAAGGATTTTTTATTCAATAAAAAAAATTCATGAATTTGTACGTACGAAAAGGAGGAAACTATATGATTTAGAAAGTGAAATCCACTCCAATTTTAACTATCCTTGGAAATCTTTCATTTTATATAAAAGAATTAGTATACGTCAACTACAGGAAGATTTTCATTTTTATCTAATTAGGAATTATCTGAGTATGCATCAATAATTTTGTAAAGAAATCCATATAAGATAAAGAATTCATTATATTTTATAATTTATAAACATGTCTCATTTAGTCATTCTTTTATACTAAACTTGGATCGTAGCCAAAAAAAAAAAAATTATAATTTAAAATTTTTATGGTCTTTGTGCTTTATTTCACAATTAAATGTGGAATCCGCATGTAGGATCTATTATTTATGGGGCTTCACTTCATTCAGGGACTTCATTTCATTTTGTTTAATTTTAACTCTTAAATTAGATATATACTGTGCCCATTACGAGAAATTTATCCTAAGTATATAATTTTGATACTAATTAATTAATATTTTTTTAAAGTTACCAAATATATTGATGATCAGGGAATGGTGATAGTGACCTTAACTGCATGGTTACCTTATCTACATCCTCAATGCCATAGTCACTGTGAAAGTGCCAAAACATATCAATTGGGGATCCTGTTTATGGGATTAGGGCTTTTATCTATAGGTACAGGTGGGATTAGGCCATGCAGTATCCCATTTGGCGTAGATCAATTTGACCCAACAACTGAAGAAGGAGTAAAAGGGATTAACAGCTTCTACAATTGGTATTACACCACATTTACTGTGGTAATTTTGATTACTTTAACTGTGGTGATTTACATTCAAGATTCTATCAGCTGGGTTTTAGGGTTTGGCATCCCTACAGTGCTTATGTTCTGCTCTATTGTTTTGTTCTTCATTGGGACAAGAATCTATGTTCATGTAAAGCCAGAAGGAAGCATCTTTTCTGGGATTGTTCAGGTTTTTGTTGCTGCTTATGGGAAGAGAAAGCTTAAGCTTCCTAACGATGGTGATAATGGTGATGGGATTTTTTATGATCTTCCAGTTAAGGAAACTGTATTATCAAAGCTTCCATTCACTAATCAGTACAGGTGATGTGTCTCCGTCAAGAAAATTCTTTTCTTAATATCTATGGCTTTCCTATATTGGATGTTTGTTTTATTTAGTTTTACAAGTTTCTTGATTTTGGAAATTGATAAAATTAAATAAGAAATTAGGCACCAATGATTAATTTCTAAGGCATTCTTTTTTTTTTTTTTTCAATTTAGAAATGTTAGGTGACAAATCTTAGAGCATTTGGCCTTTTGGCCGAGTAAAATTATATGTTTTTTTTATTTTTTTGATGGGAATTGTTAAATAATTTAAGTACATTACATTATATCTCTGTATTTTTTAAAATTTAATCATTTATAATTAATAGTTAGATTTTAAAAAATATAAATTTAATGATAAATATCGAAACATATAATTTATCAAATCACATATATCAAATATAGAAAGATAATAATTTTTATTTTATATTCAATGTACAGCAGTAATTGAAGGAATATAATAAAAAAAAGTCTTTTTTTGGGAATAATGAGCTATTTATTCACAAGCACACATAGCATGGATTTTTTATATTATTTTTCATTAAAACACATGTGATGCTCTAGATTTGTCACTATCGGTTATTTAGTCTCCTAAATTGGTTAAAAAACTATTTAATCATTTAAAATATTAATTTCTATTGCAATTTAACCCCTTATTAACACGTCTCATATTTTCATTGGAGATAATGAACTAAGTGGCTAAGGCTGGGTGGTAATATAAATATATAGTTTAAGAAATTAAGTGGTCTTTTCATTAATTTAGAGGCTAAATGTTAATGAGAGTCGGTAATTTAAGGTATTAAGTAATTTTTCAATTAATTTAGAAAGTGAAATAAGCGAAATATACAAATTTAATGGGTTGCACATATATTAGCCCTTATTATTGTTTTTTATTTTAAAAGATCTAATGGTATTGATAATTAACTTATTCTTTATTAAAAGTATTTTTTTTAAAGTGAGAACTCGACTACGAGATTATACAGAATGATACGAAATTGCTTATTCAATTTTTTTTTTCCTCTTATAGGTTCTTAAACAAGGCTGCTTTGATAGAGAAAAACGATCTAAAGCCAGACGGTTCGTGTGCAAATAAGTGGAAGCTATGCAGTATTCAACAAATAGAAGAAGTGAAATGTCTTTTTAAAATATGTCCGATATGGGCTTCAGGCATTTTATGCTTCACAGCCATAACACAACAAGGAACATTTACAGTATCACAAGCTCTAAAAATGGACAGACACCTTGGACCCAAGTTTCAAATCCCAGCTGGTTCGATCATTACTTTTTCAATGTTAACCATAGGACTATGGCTACCATTCTATGATAGGATCTTAGTACCTGCTCTTCGAAGAATTACTAAGCATGAAGGTGGGATCACACTTCTCCAAAGAATTGGAATTGGAATTATATTCTCCATATTAGCCATGGTCATTGCTGGCCTAGTCGAAAGGGAACGAAGGGCTCGAGCCATCTTGAACCCTGCTGCATCCGTGTCAGTCATGTGGCTGGCTCCCCAGCTTGTGATCATGGGGTTTTGTGAAGCATTTAGCTGCATTGGACACATTGAATTTTATAACAAGGAGTTTCCTGATCATATGAGAAGTATAGCAAATTCTCTCTTCTTTTGCTCTTTCGCGGGCGCCAACTACGTTAGCAGCCTCATCACTACCATCGTGCATAAAGTTACTGGAACTCGAGACCACCCAGATTGGTTAACCAATGATTTGAATGCTGGGAAATTGGATTATTTCTATTTTCTTTTGGCAGCATTGGGAGTCCTCAATTTGTTCTATTTTCTGTTTTGTGCTTCTCGGTATCGTTACAAAAGGACTGCCCCATTTGAAGATAAATCATACCATGATGTGGAGCTAAGCATGAGCCGAAAAAATCCAAGTTAAAATTCCAATTTCTTTTATCATATTATATAATATGTGTAAATAAATTACGTTTATTATCTAGCAGTCAAGTCTCTGTCTTTAACTTGAAAAGTTAAATGAGATGTATAAGAAATTAAATTAGTAATTTATTGATGACTTAATACAAAAATAGTTCTTATAATTGATTTTGCTTTTATAAAATAACTATTTTTTTAAAGATAATTTTTATCTACCTTTTATGGAAAAGCGATATTACATTGCGTTCATATATCAGTATGTATATATGCGTATCATTATATTAAATATGTAAAAATATATTTAATTTAAGTGTGCGTTTTCGTATGTATCGATGCATCCAATGATAATTTATTGATTGTGCAATGCATGAATGAAAATATAGTATAAAAGGATATTGCGGATGAAGTAAGACCGACCCACTATCTTGATGTGCCTCACGTTGAAGACACTATATGTGGAATTTGCGGAGTGTGATTGATTATTTGGTAGTTCTTTTTGGAGCCTTATCTTTGTGCTTTTCTAAAACTCCACCAAACTCATGCTGAAATCTTTTTCAAATTTATGAAAAATTCAACCTTACTTCAAACCTTTTATAAAAATTAAAAGTTTATTTTATAAATATTTATAAGTTTATTTTTTGTGCGTGGATGGATTCATGTGCATTTTCTTCTTTTCACAAAATCATTTAAAAAATTATTCTTTAAGTTAGCTTGGATCATGCAGGAAGAGAGCAATCTGAACGTAGGCAACCTTTTTTTCGCAGCTCTATTTTTCTGCAATAAAGGTGGGTGCCAGACCACAAAGCACAATTGGATTCTCAACCACGAAATGGATGTAAATTTCCGAGTGCTATATAATATACATTAATTTAATAAATTCACTTTTATGTTCTTTTTAAATTCGATAAAAATAATATGTTATTCTCTTAAAATTAATAAATATATATTTATTATTGTCTAAAAAATTAAATAAAAATTTTTATTTATTAATATGTGTTATTTAAATGATATTAATATATTTTTATTAATTTTAGAGAAAATAAAATATATTTTTATTAAATTTAAGTGAATTATAAATTAATATATATATATATATATATATATATATATATATATAAAGTATTATTAAATAATTTTAAAACATAAAATATATATTATGTCAAAAAGAATTGACATCAATTTACTGACCCTAACTATAATTTTTTTTACTATGTTTTTCAAAATATTTTATGTATGATCATGTCTAATATCATACGGCACGTTTTGGTGGAATGATTGGACTACTATTTGCATGTTTATATGTGACAGCTTGATGCTGATGTCAATCAAACTCTTTTGGGGGGGCGAGCCATGATGTTTGTTTGCTAAATGTCTATGTCCGTACAACGAGTCATGATGTTTGTTAAATATTTATTCTTTATTTCTAAGTGAGTCCACGTACTGTATGCTGAAACGGCATTACACAGATTTAAAAATTCAAATGCATGTAAAAATCAATTATTCATGAGACTTCATGGGAATGCCAATTTATCAATTATTTATTTCTTTTTTTAAAAAATAAGAGTTAATATGATGAATTATATGGATGATAATTCGATTTATATTTTAACAATTGATCCATAATAATAAAAATTTTTGTAATAGAAAAATATAAGAATTTTTTATATGCTATGCAAGAAAAATTATTGTAACTAATTTTATTATATTTTTGACTAATGAATAATGGCGTGACTCTTGACACTAGTAAAAAAAAAAAACTCAAGTAAAGGTATCATATCAGTCAATAAATGAAAAGAATAGATATGTTAGATGTAGATATGAGGTAATAATATGCGTATATGAACTCAAAAAGACAACAAATATACAGTTAATATATCTATATTTTTTAATCATTCAGTGTTGTGGTACTCTTGTATGACATTATTTAATTG
>CANXYI010892151.1:0-10457 GCA_948208565.1 Hura crepitans
TCAACCTAATTTAAAGATTTAGTAGAATCAATAAATTATTTTAGGCTGTAACGTAGTAGGTCATAGGTTTAAATGGAGTTAGGCTAGGAATGAATAAGGATGTGCCCAGATAGACCTAAAAATGCCATAACCTCAAGGTTAAAAATTCCCTAAGTCCATTGGTGAAAGAATTTTTGAATTCTAAGGTCGTTTGCAAATTTTCTAAATTTTAGAATTTTACATGTAAATTAAGGTAGTTGGTTAACTGTTCTATCGATGGAATTTGGCCATGAAATTTTTTGAGCCTTTAAATATGACTAATAAAGGATTTTTAAAACAACCATATTGATTTTTAAAGGTTTGAGTGATTTTTAAAAATTCCCCAAAGTTTCTATCAAAATTAAGCTTTTTTGTGTTGTTCGGGTGGTGTATGGGCCTTACCCATGCCACCTCAACCATTATAAAAGGGCCAAAGTGACATAAGGGTGGCCACCTGGCCATTTCCACTCACCCTCCACCTTTTTTCTTTTTCTTTCCTCTTGCTCTAGTCAATGCCATCTCTAGCATGATTCACCATTTTCATCCCCCTTTTAAATGCTTTTCTTATGCTCGTTGTGACTAAAAATAATCTTAACATGTTAAGATTTGTAAAGGTGTTGGAGGCCATAGGGGTAAATTCAAGATAGCTTAAGGTGTTCATCAAAGAGGACAAAAAGGGCAACTTCTTATTAGTATCTTAGCCCTTTTTATTTTTATTTCTTAAGGGATTTGATGATTCTAAGAGCACCTATATGATTAGAATTTAATTTAGGGTTGTGTGAATTTTTGAGGAGCTTATGGCGTATATGGAAATCAAAGCATAAGGTAAGGATTTGGTGATTTTCTTTAAGCTAGAAGAGTGGAGTTTAACATTTTCAATTGGGAGGTAAGTGAAGTTAATCCATTCAATGTATGTGTGGTTGAATTTCCATGAATGAATCTTGGGAAACTTGTATGGAATTGGTAGAATAGGTGTTTTAAGTTTGTGATTTAATGGACTATGAGTATAATTAGGCTAATTATCTATGGAATGAATGTATTAGATTATGTTTGGATGAAAAGAATACATGGAAGGTTGAGTTCTCTACTTGGACAAGAGTTTTGTGTGTGGGGTGTGAGCTCTTTATGGCTTGCTAAGATAGTTATGGCATGATATCAAAGGCATTTGACATAAATGATAATTAAACTTTAGGTATAAGTAGTGAAACTTGTGAAGTTTTAGTGGGTGACTCTATTTCGCTGGGAGGTGTCTTGGTGTGAAAGTGAGTGTATGGTTTGTGTACATAGTTTATGGAATGGTTTTTAGGTTGCTATTGATGGCATGTGAGGTGTGGGTGAAGAATTTAGTGAGTTAAGGCTAGTATGTATGTGTAGGTAATATGGCCGAGGCATGTTTATAGGATATGTCAGCTTAATTTGCATGGTAAAAGAATAATATGTGTATAGGCATGTTTGTGTGATGTCTAAGTGTGCATAAATATGTTTAAATGAGGTAAAAAAAACATTTATAAGGAAAATGGAACTTGTGGTTGAGAGCTTTGCAAGGTAAAATAACATGAAAATGAGGTATTGTCTAATTAGCATTTATGTGTGCAATGGCATGGCATTTGTGGCATTTTGTATATGGCATGACTTAGGTTGATGTGCATAATAAGCAACATATGGGATATTTTTAAAGTATGGAAAAAGGATTAAAGAATAAACCTCAAAATTGACATAAAATGGCATGAAAAATGGCTTTGAAAATAGATTAATTTTAAGCATGGAAATGTACCTTAAAGTGACCTAAAATGTGATATTTTTGTAAGTTGGCATGTAAGCCATTTATATGGTAAATGGATGTCCTTTTTAGAGGTTAGCTTTATAGCTATGGAATTTTTTGATCATTGGTGCCATTGGCATTAAAAGAGGACTTAAAATAAACCTAAAATGGCCATCACAATTAGGAAATATGACCTATAATTGTCTCATAAAAAGTGATTTTAGGACTATAATTAAAATGACTATTTAACATGATTATAATTGATCCAAAATAATGGACTAGACTAGATTTAATATATTTGTAATTATGCCTCCAAAATTGAGTCAAAAAGTAATAGGAAATTTTACTCGTATTTGCTCGAGAGGGCTAAAAATGACCTGTAACTATCCAGGTCAAAAACCAACTATTTGTTAAAAATTTTATATGTCTATTTTTCACTTTATAATATTATAAAAAGATGATAACTAAGAGACTAAACTTAAAATGAAGTCAGATGGCCTATTAGTTAGACAACCACTAGATGGGTTGACTAGTCAACTTAGGAATTAGCAACTACTAGACTATCTATTTATCAGACTGGGCCGGTGCAGTGGCCAAGGTTCATTATTGAGCCACTGCACTAGTTTTTAGGGTAGAGACTCTTTATTGCTAGCACTTTTGATCGTATATTAGACTATGCTGATGTAGTGGCAAAGGTCCTCAGAGGGGCCACTGCACTAGTCTACTAGACAAACACGGATAGATTATTTGATATGATCAGTTGCCTTAAAAGGTTTATGGACTGGTCCCTATGTATAGTTACTTAGTATTTTGCCCCTTGAGAGGTTTTTCTGAACTGATCCCTATAGGCTCTATTGGGCCAGTGCAGTGATTAGGGCTTAAAATATGGGCCATTGCACATCTTTCAATTCCCTCTTATTCCAATATCTACATGTGTAATCTGAATAAAATTTAAATAATTTAATAATTTAAATAATGCACCTAGAAATAATGGAATGATTGAATAAATTATAAAAATAATCTGAATAAAATTATCATAGTGGCATTTTGGTAATTTTAAAAAATAAGATATACCATCTAAATGACATCAATCATTTGGCATATGGCTCACACACTGCACCTAGACTATTATTTATCTTTGTATATGTGTACTAATGAATGTTTTAAATTGTTTAGATTTACTTATTAAGTTTTATACTTAGTGTACTTATGTTTTAGTGGCATAGGTATCAAAGATAAGCAAAGTAGCCTCGTTGATCATGCAGTGTAGCCATACAATAGTTGAAGGGTAAAGGAAGTTATTTTCTTTCTTTTAGTAGTGGCAGTCATGTAATACTATGTACATTTAGGATAACATCCTTAAATGCTATTATGTCTATATATATAACCTAGTTGTGATGTACATATACTACTGTGGTGTATGTTGATTTATGTGTAAACTTGACAACTGTGTGCTTGAGACCTTGTCTGTTTAATGCTGATAAGTGAATATGCATTTAATCTTGGTTGATAACTGATTGGGGGACTAGAAGGGTCTAATTGGAGGTTTTTGAGTTGGTTACTTATAGAAGTGTTTTAATAGGTGGAAAAAAAATTGTATTTCAACTGAGTAGCCGTTATGCTGCCCAATTTTCTATGACCTATAAAATGTCTATATATGGCTTCTATAACTCTGTCATACCCTGTATGAACATGATTAAAGATTAAATCAAAAATCTAAGCAATATCTGATATAATTCTAGAATAGTCCATAAGTGTTAAGGAATTTTCTCCTAGGGCAATTCTAGGATAGGTGACTTGTTGGGAAATACCTCACCTATTAGGTTTCTTCAGAGATCCGGTAGGGTGTGTCACACATGTATGGTGTATTTTATGGCAATATGTGCATGGTACATCATGTACATAGGCATGTATATATTAGAACTTTGATATATACAATGTGTGTGTGTGTGTGTGACCTTGATTTATTGGTGGTCGAGAGTTATGTTATGCTTGGCATGTATGTGAGTGTGTGTGACATGGTGTATGACGTATAGAATTGGCATGACATGATGGACATATATTATGTGGCATTAGGATGGCATGAAATGGGTATGAATATATTATTAAGCATGGTAAGATAATTGGTTAGTATAGGTAAAGGAATAATATTCATATTTGAGTGAAGAAATGGTTTGAAAATGACATAAAATAGGGAAGGTAAAAATAACCTATAATAGATCTTGTAATGGCATGATTTTGGACATAATTTTGGGACACTTTGTGTACTTGGTTTAGAATGATTTAAGGCCACTTTTAACGCCATTTGGAATGTATGGAATGCTATAATTTTGGGCTCCACAATAGCCTATTGCAATGGATTTGAGTGGCATGGAAAAATGCCCAGAAAATGGTGACCATAAACTTATAACTATGTATGAAAAATTAAAAATGACCTATAACTATCTTATGAAAATAATTACTTAGAATTTGAGTTGGAAATCGCCCATAACTTAACCTAATTGTACTTAAAATAATGGTATCAAATGAACTTAAATTAGACTTGGAACTGTCTAAGAAATTAACTAAAAATTGGCATAGAAAATAGACCTATAAATGTTTGGTATGCCCAAAATACACATGTAACTACCTAGGTAAAAATTCAACTATTGAAAGAAATTCATAATTGACTATTGTTCAACTTTATATATTATAAAATGATTATCACTAAGTAAATGGACTTAAAATAAAGATAGATGGCCCATTAGTTAGGCACCCACTGGATGGGTTGATCAGTCAACTAGGGATTAGCAACTGCTAGGTATTTGATGTTGAATATTTGGATATTAAGAGGTCTATAGACAGATCCCTATTGTCTATTGGAGATATTTGCTGATGATATAATAGATATTGGGAGGTTTAGGGATTGATCCCTACTATCTACTGGAGTTACTTGCTATTGATTATTTAGATATTGGGAGGTTTATGGACTGATCCCTACTATCCACTAGAGTTACTTGATATTGATTATTTAGATATTAAAAGGTTTACGGACTAATCTTTGCTATCCAAAGAGTGACTTGCTATCGATTTTTGGAATATTGGGAGTTTTATGAACTGATCCTTGCTATCCCTTATCTAGTATTGGGAGGTTTAGGTGAACTAATCCCTATTATCAAACTAGGCCAGTGTAGTAGTCGGGGTCTAAAATGTAGGCCACTACATAACTTTCCAGTTCCTTTTTAGTTTAGTGTTGTTAATTGTAGTCTATATAGTTAGGCCTATTAAATTAAATTGAAGTAAATTAAAAATATAGATAAGATTTGATGTTGATTATAGAATGAATAAATTAAACAAAAATACCATAATGGCATAACTATAATTAATGGAACTAGGAGATTAAGTACTAGAATTAAAGGCACTTGCATAAATTGTTTGCACTACATTGCATTTTTATATTTATAGCCTATTGCTACACCTAAGTGCCACTGTGTGACATGTTTTTTGATACATTAAATTCACCATTGAGTTTTATACTTAGCATACTAGTGTTTTGGTGTGCAAGTTTTAGAAGTTAGTAGTATAGCCTCAAGGATTGTGTAATGTAGAAACACAAATAGTAAAGGTTATATAGTTGTGTGTGTTTGTAATGTTTAGTAGGCACTCATGTAAATATTGTAAGTTATGGGTTCAGCAAGCTTAGTAGCTACTAGTGTCTGTATATATAATTTTATGTGTGATGTATGGACAGGCTATCTATTTGAATGTTTTATTTCTGTGGGTTGTGATGATTTTGAGCTTAAGGCTCAATGTGGTATTTTAGAGTATGTTCATGATGTGATGATATTACTGAGTGGACCAGAAGTGTCTAGAGGGAGATAGATTGATAATAATGATATTAGAAGTGTCTTTATATGTGGAAAAAAATTTCAAAATGTCACCCGATTAGCTATTGTGCTACCCAACTTTCTATAAGCATATTGAGGGTTTGTTAAATGGTTGTCTAGGCCTATTATATCTTAAGTAAGGATAGTTATAGGATAAATTGAGAAGTAAGCAATACTTGATCAAATAATAAAAATACCTTGTAAGTGTTAACGAGTGTGGGTTTAGAGCAATTTCAAAATGGGTGACTTGGTGGGAAGTGCATTACCTATCAAGTTTATTCGGGAATCTAATAGGGGGTGTCACAAAATAATTCATGGATGTATCACTCTAGATGGATAAATCATTCCTAGATATTTACTATGTGATAATAAAAGCTTTCGTCAACATGGCTTTTAACTTGTCAAAGCTCTTTTGACATTTGTCATCCTAAATAAACTTAACATTCTTCCTCAATAAACGTGTTATAGGTGCTGCAATAATGGAAAAGCCTATGACAAATTGTATATAATGTCTAACCAAGCCTAGAAAGCTTTTAATCTCAATTGTGTTCTTTGATGGCTTCTTTTCCATAATAGCATCAATCTTATTTGAATCCATTTTGTGCCTTTTACAGAGGCTATGTGTTCGAAGAAAGATACCTCACTTAGCAAAAACTCACTTTGGCATAAAGCTTTTCCTCTCTTAAAGTTTACAAGAATATCCTAAGATATCATTCATGATCTTCTTTACTCTTAAAGTATAATATAATGTCATCAATGAAGGCCACAGTAAACTAATTAAGGTATGGTCACAAGACTCATTTTATCAAGTCAATGAAAGTTCTTAGAGCATTCGTAAGCCCAACTTGCATTACCAAAAAGTCATAATTGCCATATCTTATTTGTAAAGCAGTTATAGCCACATTTGCCTCTTTGACCCTTAATTGGTTATATCCTAACCTCAAGTCAATCATGGATAAAATACCTATTCCTTTAAGCTAATCGAAAAAATCATCTATATGAGGAAACTGATACTTGTTCTTGATGGTTACTATAATTAGTTATCTATAGTCGACATATAACTGTAAGGAACCTTCCTTTTTCATTATAAATAATACCATTACTCCTCAAGGTGACACACTTGGCCTTATGAAACCCTTGCCAAGCAACTCTTGCAACCGAGTCTTCAACTCTTTTAAGTTTATATGAGCCATAGATTTATAGATGTCAGTGTAGTGCTGGGTAAAACATCTATAACAAACTCGAGTGCCTATTTTAGAGGCAAATCAAGCAACTCTTTATAAAAGACATCCACATACTCTAAAAACACCTGTAAAAGGCTTGCATCTAGTTCTTCTTTTTTGGTATCATACACATGTGCCAAGAAATTCTGACAACTTTTTCTCAACATCCTCTATAATGTAATAGCAGATATAACATTAGACAAAAAGCTTGTCCTCTAACCAACAATTGCAATCTCTGTCTCGTGGCTAGCCTTGAGAAATATCTACTTCTACTTACAATCCATAATTGCCTAATACTTGGATAACTAATCTATGCCTAAGAACAAGTCAAATTCAGGAAAGGTAACTCGATAAGATCAGTAAAAAACTCATGTCTTTGCACCATCAAAGGACACTTTTTGTATACCTTGTTTACTATAACATGCTGATTTATACGGTTGGTAATCATAATCTCTATGCTAAGAAGTTCTTATGTTACCCTCCAGTTTTGTGCGCATGTGAAGTATATATAAGAGTGTGTAGACCCTGGATCAATAAGTTCTAATATAAAAGTATCATAAACAAGAAAGGTACTTGCTTTCACTTCAGGTGAATCTGCCTCTTCTTTGGCTCTAATAGCAAATTACCTAATAGGCACTCTAGGTTATGTTTAACTCTTTGATCTAACCTATTGAGTACATTCTGTCTTCTTTCCTCTATCTCATCTTTGACCTCTAGTAAAAACATGTGTAGATCCTTCCTAATCTTTAAGCTTCTTCTAACAATCATTAAGGAAATGACCTGTTGTACCATACCTAAAAGAAACTCTAGGCTTGGACTTCTAACACACTCTTTTATGTCTTTTATTACATATCTGACACTAAAGTGGTAAATTAGTCTTAGCTATAAAGGCTATTGCATTAGCAACATAAGACTACTACCTTGTATTGTTCTTATTCCCTTGGCTATCTTTTTTTTGTGATTAGCTTTATTTATAGGTTTGTTGTTATTACCCAGACTAACCTCCTTTAAACCTTTTTATAAAATACTTGGCTATACTATTTACCCCCTAGCAAAAAGATCACTTCTTCTAGTAGATCTCACATCTTTCTTTCTAAACTTCCTATAATATGTGACAAGCTACCACTATTGATGAAAAATCAACAAACTTCTTTATAACAATTTGTATCTCAATCTCTACATTAAGCCCTTTCTCAAACTGCTTACATTTGTTAATTTCTATTTACACCATATCATTAGTGTGACAACCATAAGTCATAAGTTGAGGCTTTATGAATAGTACCCTCGAGGCTTGGAAAAGGTGCCAAGAGTGCTGGATCACCTTCACGAGGCCCAAGAAAGGGTTTGCTATCATGACACATTAACTAGCCATAAAATGATAAAAAAATATTCTAAAAATTTTATAGAACCAATAAATTATTTTAAGCCATAATCTAGTGGGCCATAAGCTCATATGGACTTAGGCCGAGAATGAACCAGGATGTGCCTTGACGGTCCTGAAAATAACATAGCCTAAAGGTTAAAAATTCCATTGAAACGATTAGTGAGGGTGTTTTCATTTTTCTCGGTTGTTTATTAATTTTTTAGAATTTTAGATAATTTCAAGATTTTTTGAGGGATTAATTAATTGACTTACTGATGGAATTTTGTTGTAAAATTTTACAAGGCCCCAAATAGGCCCAATTGAGGATTTTTTGACAAAACACAAAGATTTTTCAAGGTCTGAGTGAATTTTAAAAATTGCTCGAAGTTACAGCTAAAATTTGAGATTTTTTTAGGTGTATAAGTGCCATGTGTCACCACCCAAGCCACCCCATCCCTACTATAAATAATGTATACTAAGTGGGAGAGCCACTAAGTGACACCTCACCCTCTACCTCACCTTTCTCCCTCACTTTCTTCCCTAAGTTAGCCGATGCCCTCTCCCTCTTGAATCCTCTATTTTCCTTTAATTCATGATTTATTACCACTAATAATTCTACAAATAATCACCTTAATTTAGGTAGAAATTAATCCTTGAATGCTTAGGATACCATAGGGAATCATAGAAGCTAAGAAAATTCATCGAAGGCCTAGTGTACATAATTAGTGGTAAGAATTTCAAAACTTGGGGTAAGTGTATTCTTTCATTTTTTTAATTTCTTAGGAGATTTCATCATTTTAAGACTACTTATGGTTTTAGATTTTCAATTTGAGGCTTGTAGGATTTTTTGTGAATTTTCTAAGCTAGATGGGCTGTATGTATGCCATAGAGGGAATGATGTTCAACCAAGGAATTAGCTACTCTAAAGTGTGGGAGAAGCCTTGAAGTGTGCATAGGTAAGTGATTTTGATTGAATAAAAGTATGCCATGTTTTATTTGAATGTAATTATCTTACACATGCCTACAGAACTTCTAATTTGAACATGTATTATGGGGGAACTATCTACACAGGCCTAATTTAATACGAGTTATCTGTGATTTTAATGGTTTGTATGTTGAAGTGGTGAAAAAAATTTTTGTAAGGCCATAATCTCATTTTGACAGAGAGATATAGTTTAGGGTTATTGCATAAGGATGGTTGGTTTGACATGAGTATGTAGTGGATACTATGACATATGATATGTATGACATTGAAATGAATAATAGGTATGTGTACACAATGAGAATGTGCATGAGTATTGATAGTATTAAGAATAGCTAAGAGGTTTATTGAGGTGCTTCGGCATGTAAGTAATATGCGTGGTATGTATATATGGTGTATGTAATGGGAAATAGAATGGTTGTCATGGAAATAGATGTGTATGCAGTGAATTTAATGTGACAATGCATGTATATGTGTTAACATGGTATGGCTGAGGCATGTGTGTGGTGTTCCATGGCATGCTATGCATGGTATGTTATGTGTGCATGTGTGTGCATGCTAAGATTATGGTATATGGCATATATGTATAATGAAATGTGGAAAATGCATGTGTATGATCATAGGCAAGCAATGCTTATGATGTATGTATGCCATGGTAGGTATGGTAATTATGGTATCTCATGATGTGTGATATGCATAAATGGCATGACATCATAAGCATGTGATGTATGACATGGAATTTGTATGGAATATGTCTAACCATGATAGAAACATGGTATGTGTAATGACAAGTTAATGTAAAAAAAAGGGGTTAAGTGTTAGTTGTATGCCCTAAAGTACATGTGTAATAGGGATAATTTCACGTACAAGCAAACAATTATTCATTAATAAAATTGTATTCTTTATTACTTAGTGCCCATGTTATGACATTTGCTTGATAATAATCTTAAACTATGTAATAAAGTCCATTGTATAAAATCATAGTACAAAGGAAATCATAAAGAGTTCATGATGTGAGATTCCTATTATATGTAAATGTGATAATACCTAAATTATCCCAAGTCATAGCATTAATAAGATTAGACATTATTCATACAGATAGGCTAGCATATGTTATACTTCTTAACTAGGTCAAGTAGTAGTTCTCACAAGCTATAAGTATGGCGATGCTTAGATATAACATGTGGATGCTTGTTTTAGAAATAAGTACATTGGAGACCAATCATGAGATCTTCACATGGAT
>CANXYI010892213.1:0-14762 GCA_948208565.1 Hura crepitans
TAAGATTCAGGCAGTAATGGACTAGAAACTACCAAGGAACACAACTAAGATTAGGAGTTTCTTGGGGTTAGCTAGCTACTACAAAAGGTTTGTCAAGGGATTTTCCTTGATTGCAGCTCCTATGACATGTCTTCTAAGGAAAGATGTGAAGTTTGTATGGGACAGCAAATGTCAAGAGAGTTTTGATAAGCTCAAGAGTAAGTTGACAGAGGCTCTGATTTTAGTTCAGCCAGTGTCAGGAAAGGAGTTCACCATATATAGTGATGCTTCATTGAATGGGTTGGGTTATATACTCATACAGAATGGCAAGGTTGTTGCCTATGCTTCTCGACAGTTAAAACTTCATGAGCAAAACTACCCAACACATGATTTAGAGCTAAACTACCCAACACATGATTTAGAGCTTACAACCATTGTGTTTGCTCTAAAGATATGGAGGCACTATCTCTACAGAGAAAAGTGCTATGTTTTCACTGACCACAAGAGTCTGAAGTATCTGCTAATGTAGAAGGAGTTAAACTTGTAGCAAAAAAGATGGATGGAGTTAATTAAGGATTACGATTTCCTTATTGATTATCATCCTGGGAAAGCTAATAAGGTTGCGGATGCCTTGAGTTTATGTCAACTCTAAAGGCGATGTATGTTAGTTTGAAGCTGCAAGGCAACGGTGGTTTGTTGGCTGAGATACAAGTCAAGCTGAGTTTGATACAGACAATGAAAGATTCGTAGAAAGATAATCACAGACTTCAAAGTATCATAAGTATGATTCAAGAGGGGAAGCCTACCAAGTTTGTGATCAAGGAATACGGTTATCTATATTATCATAACCGCTTATGTGTGCCAGAGAAAGAGGACTTGAGACAGTAGATTCTACAAGAAGCGCACAGTACGCCGTATGTGATGTATCCTAGCAGTATAAAGATGTACCAGGATTTGAAGATAGCCTATTGGTAGCCAGGCATAAAGAGAGACATAGTTGATTATACAACGAGATGCCTCACTTGTTAGCAGGTGAAGGCCGAGCATCAAGTTCCTTCTAGTTTGCTTCATCCCATAGCAATACCAAAATGGAAATGGGATCAAATCACTATAGATTTTGTGATTAGACTACCGATGAACAAAAAAAAGCATGATTCTATTTGGATAATGGTTGACAAATTAACTAAATCTGCCCATTTCATTCCAGTGAGAAAGGATTATTCTATAGAGAGATTGGCAAAACTGTATGTTGATGAGATATTTAGGCTCCATAGGGTGCCTTCCTCTATCATTTAAGACAGAGATCCTTGGTTTACCTCGAGATTTTAGAGGAAACTCTAGAATGCTTTGAGGACTAGGCTCAGTTTCAATACGGCTTTTCATCCATAAATGGATGGTCAGTCAAATAGGATTATTTAGATTCTTGAGGATATGCTTCGAGTATGTGCCATAGAGCTTAAGGGCAGCTGGGATAAGTATTTGTCATTGGCAAAATTTGCTTACAATAACAGTTACCAAGCGAGTCTAGGTATGGCTCCTTATGAGGTGTTATATAGGAGACGATGTAAAACTCCCTTATGTTAGAGTGAATTGAGTGAGCACAAGCTTATAGGACCGAATTTGGTCAAGGATGCTAAAGAAAAGGTGAAGATTATCAAGAAAAGATTGAAGGTTGCTTCAGATAGATAGAAATCCTATGCAAATTTAAAGAGGAGAGATATCGAGTATGAGGTTGGCAACAAGGTTTTTCTGAAAGTATCTCCATGGAAAAAGATGTTAAGGTTCGGCAAGAAAGGGAAGTTGAGTCTAAGATTCATTGGACCATACGAGATCACAAAACGTGTGGGTCCATTTGCCTACAAACTAGCTTTACCTCTAAAGTTGCAGCAGATTCATGATGTGTTTCATGTCTTGATGCTGAAGAGATATAGATCGGACCCTTCACATGTTTTGACAGATGATGAAGTGGAGATAAGGCCAGATTTTCCATATAAAGAAGAACATGTTGGTATCCTAGCTAGAAAGGTCAAGGAATTACGGAACAAGACTATACCGCTGGTGAAAGTCTTAAGGCAACATCATGGTATGGGAAAGGCTACTTGGGAAAGCGAGGCTCAAATGCGGGATTAATACCTATAGTTGTTTGAACCAGGTATGTTGAGGATGACATCCTTTCTAAGAGGGGAAGAAATGTAACAACCCAAAAATCCGACTCTTGTGAATAGTACTTCATATCTAAAAATTTTAAAAATAAAATTTATTAAACTAATTTTTTGAATTGGTCTTAGATCACTTTTTCGGTTAATTAATTTTTTGAATTTTTTTCACACCCTTAATTTTAATAGATAGAAAATTATTTTATGCACTTATTTGAAAAGATCAAGAGGGTTTCGAGATATTTTTTTATATTTTCTTGATAACTTAGATTTTAATTTTTTCTCTTAATAAAAGTCGTCTTTATAAAAAATAAGTTTTCTAATGAGGATCCAAAAATTCAAAAATAAACAAATAGTATAATTTATTGATGACTTATGTTTATACAATTTTATTTAGGGGTGTTTATGGACTAATTAATCAATCCGTAAGTATATTGTTAGGTCTAATTCATTAATTAAAGTTAATTTTATAAAAAAATTAATTTACAGCAGTTCATTAAAATCGATTATTTATTAAGTAGTTCACCACTAAAATCTGTTAAATTAACCAATATTTTAAGTTAACCGTTAACAAAAGAAGTAATTATTTTTTAATATAAATATGCAATACAAAAATATAATTCTATTGAACTTTGAAGTTAAAAAAATTCTAAATAAATAAAATATAATTTTGAAATATAATTTTAATGTACATATTACTATATCTGTATAAAATAAATATTTCAAAATATCTTAACTATCCAATCACAAAAATTAATATCCTCTTTTGAGAAAACCAACTTGTTTTTAATTTCAATATTGAGAAATTAAAGTTAAAAATAAAATTATAAATAAACAAATTACAAATAGGCTTAATGCACGCATATTGATCGAAATATAAATTTATTATGATTAAATCGTCTAATTAAATTTAACTTTAATTAAAAATTAAATTTTTAATTTATTTTTAAATTTATTTGCGATCTGATTTTTTTTTTTTTATTTTAACAACCCTAATTCGAGCAAGGTACATGACGTGAATTAAATACTAATTGATGACCACGTGCTTATAAATTGAAAGGAATAGATAAATACCAAAATTCAGAGAATTTGAAGTGCAATGGGATATACGATTTTAATTTTAAAAATCGGTGGATAACTGTTAATCACGGTTTATATATATTTATATTTTATATTTTTATATCTAAAAATATTTTATTTCATAAATATTATAATATATTAATCTTTAAAATACTGTAATGCAGATTTTTATTAAATAAATAATAAAATTATTTTCTTAAATCAAATATATATATTTTGATGAGTATATAATAAATACATTGTTATTAATTTCATGTTCAATATATTTAATTCTTGCAATTATTTACATTAATTTTATTTTTCTTTTTATTTTTTATTTTGAATATTATATTTGATTTATAATTTTATTTTAAAACACTTTTAACTATTTGAAAAGAATTTTATATTTTGTATAATTTTATTATATTTATATATTAAAAGGTTTAACGGTTTTAATGGTTAACTGAAAATTAATTCAAAAAAAATTAGTTAAAAATTAAAACCGATATATGATTAATCGAAATTAATGAACTAATTAATAAAACTATTAATGGATTAGTTAAATAGTCTATAAACACTCCTAAAATGTGGTATCAAGGATTTTTTTCTTTTTTTTATTGGTTTAGATAAGGATGCATTAAGGTTGTAGTTGCCGAAAGAAAAAGGAAAGCCCATTGGACTAAGGGTATTCATAAAACGATTAATGAGTTTATGAGTAAAAATAAAAAATCGATCTATTAACATTGATTTTTAAAATTATTAATCGTCAATTAGTCCATTATTATCGGTTAACTGGTCCATCGATTTTAATTTTTTCAATTCAGTTAACCATTAAAAAATTTAAATAAATAATATATGTTAAAAATATATAAATTACAAAAGTCATTTCTATTGTTTAAAATATTTTAAAATAAAGATTACAAATTAAATATTATATTAACCAATATTCAAATAAAATATAATTAAAAAATATTTTTGTACAAAAATTTTGTTATATTAAATTTTATTTTGACATAAATATATACACAAATATAATATTTATAGTACACACATATATATATATATATATATATACTCACAATATAAAAAATAATAATTTAATGAAAACTGTTGGTAAAAGTTAATGTTATAAATGTTACAATTTATATATATAGTGAGGATGTTAAAAGTTAAAAATATTATTTTTAAAAAGTTAGATATTCATACTAAAAGCTATTAGTGACAAAATATTTTTTATCGCTAAAAATATAAAAAAAAATTATATATACAAATCAGTATAATTTTTAAATGTTGGATCAAAATTAAAAATTAAACCGTATAAATCAGTTTCATTAACCAAAAAATTAATTTGATTTTAAATTAATTTTTATGGTTAATTGTTTTTTAGTTAACTATCAACACTCCTACATTGGGCATGTATAAGTTTGTGCCCAACTTCCTATCTAGGCTTTCTTAGTCTTAATAGAAGGTTCAGTACCATAATTAAAGTATAAATTGCAACTTTTTTTTTAAAAAAAAAAGTATAAATTGCAACTAATTGAAATCAAATCAGTTAAAATTAAAATCAAACCATAGTTAATAGTTCATAGTTTCACATCATAATTAAAATTATTGAAAATTATAATTTGATATATTTTGCTTTTATTTCTATCGTTTAAAACGTTACAAATTTATATATATAAATTTGAAATCATTGCAAATTTAGTCTTCTGTTAATTATTTTATTAAATTTAACAAAATATGTTGACATGCTATTTTTGGATTCTATAATTATTGACTTAATAAGTATATATAGGTATAATTACCATATATTTTATTTTGACTATTGATTATATGACAAATATTTATAAATTTAAATTTAACAGCATTTATTTTAGTTCAATTAAATATTTTTATATAAAAAATAAAGAAAATGAAAAATGAGATAATAAAAAGAAAATATTACTTATAGGAAAAATTATAATGTATATATTTAATATTATTTATTTTTTGACGAAAATATTATTTACTATTTAATAATAAAAAATTCTAAACAAACATGAAATTTTTAAAATTTCAACATTGACTTATCCACTTATAATTACATAAAAAAATAAATAACATACATATAATTAAAGAAACTCACGTGTTTATATATAAAAAATATGTTTATTTATAAAAAAATATATATTATAAATTTTTATCATTGCATTTATTTATTATTTTGAAATTTGTAAATCAAAATAATGTAAGGCATCAAAATTAGAGCTAGACAAAAAAAAATTGAAAAACCATGAAGTGGAGGGAAAAAAATCGAGTCCAAACATATAAGCATGATTAATCAGTTCAATTGAACTCGGTTAAAATTTTTTTAGAATTTATAATTAATGGATTTGAACACAGTTTTATTATTCAGTTAATCAATTATTAACCGATCTTTATATATAATTTTATAATTTTTTACATAATATTACTATATTAAACTCATGTATATATATATGTACAAATTTATTTTTTCAATTTTATTATTTATATTTATATTATTAAATATTAGCTCAAATTTCTTTTTATTGTTTTATAAAATCGTTTTATTTTATAAAAAAATTATCTTTTTTAATATTATTGACTAAACCATCAATGTGACTTTATTTTGTTATATCGACGAGAATGATTTTTTTATGATTTGTATTTTGATTTATAATTTTTTTATTTTTAATTTTTATTTTTATGTTTGAAATGTGTATAATTTATTTTAATATTGGATTGATGGATATTTTTTACTATGTTTTGAACAATTTTATTTAATATTTTTTTAACGGTTAATTGATAGTTTAACCAATCAAAATTAATTAGCAATAGACTGCTTAATTGATCGATGCCAATCCCTAACCAAAATTAAATAAAATATTTATCTAGAGAACTCAATTATATTTATCTACCAAATATATATATATAATTTTAATTTCTATATTATTTTTCAAACAAAATTCATAGTCTTATTTTCAAGAAATTACCCTAACAAAATAATTAATTTAATTATAATTAAATTATAATTTAATAATTTATAATCCTAATTGGGCGATTGTAGTTGATTAAAAAAAAAGATGATAGAAAAAATATTGTACTTCTGCATGCTTCTCAAATTAGTAATTGTGGAATCCAAACATATCACTTAAGCATATTCTGATAAATTAAATATAATAATTAATGGAATACTTAATTTGTAACAACAATAAAATTATAAATATTAATTTGTAATGTTTTAAATAATAAAAATTAAAATAAAATATAAGTGATAATTCAAGTTAAATTTATAATTTATATAATTCAAGTTAAATTTATAATTTATCTTTAAAATAATAATAATAATAATTAAAAAAAAGAGAGAATGAAGCTTGGTTAGTTAAAATTACTATTACAAAGAAAGAGGAAAATAAAGTGCCTAAAGATCAAATCTTATATTTATAAGAAAAAAATCTTATAGGTCCAATTAGAAAAACCAAAATTTGAAAGAAATTATGATCATGTAAAATGTGTACACCAAGGGCACAATATTCTGACCTCCTACTTGGCGAATATTAACCACCAAGCCTGTATTAACCATCACTAAATTCTACAGGCAGAAAAAAATTACATTTTTAACAAGAAGAAGAAAAAAAGGTAATTATTAAAATTAGACCACAGAGGTGATGCCATTATATCGTGGCCTTGTTCTATCAGGTGAAAGCCCTTCTTCCATGGACTTCCTTTTGTTATTGTTGTTGGCTGGTGGTTGTTGTGGCGGCGACGGTAACGAAAGTGGTGGTTGTGGCGGTTCTGCCTCATGAGTCTCTGTTTTTCCAATTATTTCTTGAATTTCTTGTTTTTGATTCTTTATTTTTGTTCTCATCATATGAGGCTTAAGCTTATTCAAATCAGCCAGTTTCACTGGCTTCAAGAAGAATTCTTCTGCTCCTTCCTCGAGACATCTGCTTTTTTTGAAAAAATATATATATATAATTTTTACTCGGTTTTTATTCCTTAAAACCCAGAACTTAGATTCCAGTTTTACTTTCTTTAAAAATTTTGAAAGATAAGTAATATTCAATATCTAAGTTGATCTATTTTTCTTTTACCTGTTGATTCTTGAAGGAACATGTTCAGATGACATTATCACTACAGGTATGTTTCTCAGAGATGATGATTCCTGCAAAAATTTCAGAAAAGAAAAAAAATATATATAAAACAAAAATAAATAGTAAATAATTGACGCAAGAGAAGGTGCACATGCTGAGACAAAACAAATCTGTGAATATATTGAGCATGATTTATTTAGATATAATAATAGGAGACAAAATATTCTAAAATGGATTTTCATTGACATTCTCAACCAAATGGGAAAAAAAAATAGGATTCCATGTAGGCATCCAACTATTATATGGGAAATGAAAAATAAAAAATAAAAAATATTTAGAAATTATTTAAAAGAACCTAAAATTTCCAATAATAGATATTATTCTCAGTGAAATAGATTAAGAAAATAAAATAGAACCTAATGATAGCAAAGAATAGAGAAAAATAATAGAAAACCAAAAATAAAAAAAGCATACCTTAATTTTCTTGAGCAAATCATAGCCTGTCATGCCAGGCATACAGTAATCAGTAATAACAAGATTCACTTCCACTTCCTGAAAATTCAAAAAAAAAAAAACAAAAATCTTATCACAAACTAGAAAGAAAATACACAAGAAAATTAAACTTAAACATTGGAAAATCAAACTCTACTTACATGATGTTTGTTTGGAGGAACATAAGGGGTATTTATTTTGGGTTCTTTATCTTGATGAAAACCCAGAAATTCAAGAGCTTTACTACCAGAATCAACTGTTGTAACTGTTACAAGAGAACAAAATATATGAAAATTAATCAGAACCTTTCACTTTTTTTTTTTAATTTTCTTTTTCCAGTTTGGTAGCTGAGAAAATTAATAGTACCTTGATATGATGAAGTTTTGAGCAGCCTTTCAATTAGCTTTCTGTCTACTAGGCTGTCATCAACAGCTAAAACATGAAACTTTGACCCTGCTGCTAGAGACATTGCAGCAAAATTTTAAGATCCAAAAACTTGATTTTTACGAGAATGATCTTATGAACTTAATTTGTTTTTGGGAATTGGTTTCTTTATATGTTTGAGAAAGAAAGAAGAAGAGAAGAAGAAGAGGAGGAGGAGGAGGAGGAGGAAGGGAAAGGCAGACTTTATTGTATTGAAATAAGAATCAAGAAAAACCCACAACCCACAAAGCAAGATCCGACCAGATTGCTTTCCAAATCTTGAAAATTTTCCAGGAAGATATTTGAATTAAATAAGAGGGTAAGAAATGCGAATAACAAATACCCAAAAACATTAAAAATGAAAAAAAAAAAAAAAGAACTAAAACCAAGTAATAAAAGAATAAAATAAAGAAAACAAATCTTTATGGGAAATATTTAAGGAGAGGAGGAGGGTGGGTTTTTATTTGTATACACACTCATAAAAATATTTTTGCATAGACAATGTGAAATGCAAGAAATTAAGATTAAGAGAGAAGATAAAAATAAGAAGAAAAGAAATAAGAGGAAGTAGAAGTAATAGGAGCAGAAGAAGTCCAGAAGAGGGCATAGAGAGTTTTGGATGAAAGGAAAAGGAAAAGAAAGAGAAAAGGAGAATGGGGCCCAACAAAATCCCCATAAGAGATACAGGTGATGTAAGCAGAGGTGCCTTTTTCTCCCAAATGTGAAATCATGTGGAGCTTTAACGTATCTTGGGCCGGCGGGCAGTAGTGCTCCGCTCTTACTCTTATTACATCTTTCTCTGTTTGATTCTCTTTTAAGATTTGCTTTCCATCCCCATTCTTAATTATCGCCATCCCACCAAACTTTAACCTTTATTTGTGCCTGTGAATTTTTTTTTTCCTTTTTACATTGTTTCGTGTATTTAATGAAACAACATTAATCATTGAAGGACTATTTTTTTTGCAACAATTAATGAAGAATTAGTAAACACTCCTTTAGTTTCACATTAGATGTTTTTAGAAAATAATTTTATTTTTAATAAGTCATTTTTTTTAAAAAAAAAAGAGATAATTTTGTAATTTTTTTAAAAATATATCCCTTGTCTTAAGAAATATTTTTATAGTTCACCAATTTTTCATATTTTGTCTATTGAGTTTCTATTCCTTTATTTTGTTACGTTGAGCCTTTGTATTTTTACTTTTATTATATTAGACTTTTTTTTCTCGATTCTTAAAAATTATGATTTTACCTTCAATTTTTTTGGGATTTATTTTTTCCATTTTAAATATATTTTAGACTTGGCCAGAGGTTGAATTGAAAAAATTTCAATAATAATAATAAGACACATATTTTCCTTTCTTGATTTATTTACAACATTATCATTATTTTTAATATAGTTAGATGCGAAAAGAAGAATATAATGGAATTTCGTTTGAATTAAATTAAGGGATGATTTTTGAATTAAATTAAGGGATGATTATAACTAAGACCCAACTTTTTATCTAATTTACATATTAATACCCAAATCTAAGATCTTACAAATCTGCCACCAACGTTTATTTTTTATTGCAGAAAAGGGATTACGATATGTCTCATTTTCTATAAAATTCCGTCAAAAAAAAATTGACACTTAATAATGAGCCTCATATTACTTATATATACTCCCAATATACAATAAATTGCATTTAAAGTAAAAGAAACGCAAAAAAAAAAAAAAAGGAGAAAAATGGAATTACATGCAAAATAATTTTATTTTTGTCATAATTTTTTAGTTTATTTTGGTTTATATGCTTTAACTGTGCACATTAATTTCATAATGACCATTTATTTAATTAATTAATAAATGTAAGACACGTAATCAAAGAGTATGAGTTAGGCTATCTTATTCAGTATTACAATATTCTTCATTAAAATCTTCAATGATAGAAAAATTTTAATTGATTTTTTAACATTGAATTCTCGCACTTCTTATTTCTTTTTTTCTTCTTTGTTTCTTCCCAAGTTCCAATCAATTATTTCCCTTTATCCTTCCATAGACACTGGACTCAGCACGAACGCTTGCACTTATCATTGCAGTGAGATAGCAGAGTTGAAGTTTTCAGGTTATTATGAAATCCAAGGAGTCGATTTTAAGTTGCCAGAACTATAACATTACATGGGGTTTAATTATGCTTAATTTAATGTGCTTATTCTATGTTTTTTTTTGAAGGAAAAAATTTTTACCATAGCATAAAAAGTTATCATAGTTTTTTCATACATAATAGCTTTTTATTGACCGATCTATTATATACCGAGTCTAAAGAATAAAAGACATTCTTTTTTTAATCATTTTCTATTAATTTTATTCTCGAAATATAAATTTAAAGAACGCCAAACATTTTTTTTTCTGTTGGATTTTGTTAAATGAACATATTTTCAGCATGTTATCAGCATCTGTCATATGGCTTTACCATTTTTCATCAATTAAGAGTTTATATAAATATAAAAAAGAATATGAATGTGAAGCAGATTTATTGGTTGAATAGCAAAAACAAAATATTTTTTCCAAAAGGGCGCAAGGAAAAAAGGGAAATTTAAAAGCACTAAATAGCCACCAATATGGTTTAATCCCTGTCTGCCCATCAAGTACCAGTGACTTTTTTTTTTTTTTTTGACAGTATCATGACCATAATTCTAATTACTGTAAACTGATCATTTTAATTTATATACTGTTGGAATACGAGAGGTAAAAAGCAACAAAAGCGATGCTATTAAATATTCGTTTCTCATTACAAAATGTCAATACAAGAAAAAGAATGCCTAATCTTTACCGATGTGTCTAAAATCTTTGACAAAACTATTGGAACATAAATCTCTCTTTTCAAAAGTAAAGTGTGAGAGATCAATTGTAGGAATTTAAATAACTTAGAAAATTTTGCTTTGGACGTTTAGATATTTTCAATTTTTTTGATCAATTTGGTATATTTCATCCAAAACACATTTTTTTTCATTTTTTTTTCAAATGATTATTTTTGTCATAAATTATATTTTAATCACATGGTCAATAGCGCGAAAATGAAGAAAAATTTGCTGGAAAAAGAATGAAAAGGAGTTAATTTCTATGATATTAGATAAAATGACTGAATTAAAATTTCTTATTCATTTAATCTAGAACTTATTTTTCAAATAAATTACCAATCACAAAAAAAGAAACAGTCAAATCTCTCTCTCTTTTTCATAATTACATCTTTTAAGGTAGAGTAAAAAAATCGATCTTAATCAACTGAAAAAATAATCAGACTCTTAACTGTTGAATTATATGTAACTCCTAAATCATCAAATCTTTTTCAAGAATGAAAATAGGAATAATTGAAAATTAGCCTTAATCATACTAGTAGAGTCTTAATAAAAACAATGCCAAAGATTTCTTTTTTTTTTTTTTCTAACCATTAAAGCTATCTAGTGTTTTTTTTAATAATTAAGATCTACGTTAACTTTTCCGTCCAATATGAAAAAAAATGAATAATAGTTTTGTTTTCAGATCCGATTATATGATTCAAAAAAAAAAAGTTATCTGAATGTGGAGTCTGTTAAGACAGAAATATATGTTTTTTTTTCTTAAACCGATCCATAAATTTTGGAACTATGATATTTTAATCTATTATACTTTATTATTATATTTATTTCCTCAAATTTTCTATTTTCTTGTTAATTTTATACTTGTTTAACTCATTATTGCATTGTCTTTATAGAATTGTTAATTTCCTACTATCTCCATTTAAAGTATTTCAATAGGATTAAAATAATTATTAATAGGACGGATATTTTACTAAATAGCCCTTTCGCTAATAAGAATGTTGAAAAAGTAAAATTAAAAATTAATTATTTTCACTCGAGAAAAATAACAGTTATATAATACTATCTAATTTTTATCCATTTTTCATATATTTAAAAGTCATAATAATTAAAATTTTAATATTTTTTAATAATTAAAATTTTAAATTATTATTTCATAATAATTAGAATTATAAACCTATTTTTTTGAAATATCCAAAATGTTCCATGCCATACTGATTATATGAGTCTCAACAAATGAGAAAATTCATTAAAAAATGTTGACAGGGCATTTTTGTGTAAGTAGTGAGCCTATTGTTTTTCGATATTTTTAGCATAAAATGAGTTTTGTATAGTCGTTGGGTAACGAATTATTTTTTTTTAAAATATCGATATAATTATTTTAATAAACAATGGGCTTGTTAATTTTTTTAGAATTTTAAATATTTAGTGAATTGTATATAGTTGTTATATAGGTTTGATTTTTAATAAAAAAATAAATAATTTTAATTATAATGAAATAATAATTTGATTTATGTTTCGGTACGCATGCGATACTGTACATATACGTACGGATTATTATATTAATATTTAATTTTTAATTCAATAATTCGTATGCATGCGTATAATTAACGGACGCATATCAAATTATAAAGCTAATAATTTAAAATTATAATTATTAAAAAGAAAAGTAAAAATTTCAATCCATATAATCTCAAGTTAAATTTGTAATTATTTCTATTTTTTTTTCTTTAAAGTGTCAATGGGGTAACCTCTATTTTGTAGTAGAAAAAGTTACAGCAATATTTGATGGTCTTTTCAAGAAGATTACTTTTGACGTAGGACGTAGGAGAGACATGCTTGAAGAAATATGATCTTTCATGAGAATAGGTTTAATGCTTTCTCAATTTTATTGCTTCCATATTTTTAGTTATGGATTAAAAAGTAAAAAATCTTGACCTTTCAATTCTCACCTGCAACTTGAAGAACAAGTTATTTATCTTCCTCGTTGTCATCTACCTAAAACTTTAAACCGTATTCCTTAGTTTCGATCAATTGCCCTTTTTGTTACGTTGATTTTAATTTTTTAAAATATGAGTTGATCTGCAATATTTTTTTTATTTATTTTACTATATTATTTGTGATTGTAATCCATAAAATAATTATAAATTATACAAAACAAAAATAAAAAACAACGGCCTACGAAAAAAATAAAAAAATGATGAATATATTTTTTAAAATTATACATTACTCCATCAAATTTAAAAATTCACATAAAATAAGACTAATAGTAAATTTAAATATTTAAAAAAACCTAAATTTAAAATTATGTAAAATAAAGTGATCATAAAACATTATTGTAAATTTATATGATATATTCCAAAAGAATAAGAATCTCACATCGTCTAACTAAAACCTTCACCCATATGTTTATATACAATCTCTTGACAATGGGCTAGTAAAGAGTAAGTGAGAGGGTTAGGCTCAGTTTCAGTGCAAATAAGTCAATTTGCCCCCTCGCACGTGAAGTATACACGGGGCGATTTTTAAACCCAAATTAAATTTTGCTTATCTGAACTAGTTCAATTTTGACTAAGTAAAATGTTTATCCACTTCATTTGATATTTTCGGATTTTCCTCCATCCACCATCTCTATGTTCTGCTCCACCATATATTCCTCTATCTTCTCCACTATTAGCCGTTGTACAACAGCTACCTTATTTTTCTCTGCTAGTGGCTGTTGGCTGGCCTATAAATAGCACTTCTCTTCATTCTAATTTTACACCAAAAATTACACACTTCCTTTCTACATGTTGGATTCTGTAGTATTTCTTATCTATTGTTTATTGCCCTAACTACAAAGTAGAATAGCTTGTTGTATCCTAGGGGGTACGCCAAATTAATCATCTGTGTTAGCTAATTGTCCTTAAGGACAGTGTCTTTACACACCTTAAGCTTAGTTATCAAACCTATAAGTTTACTAACAATCTTAAGGATAATTATGTATGATCTAAATGCTATTGCTATCTCAATTGGGTCCCCGACCACTGTCTATGCTGCTGCTTCCATTAGAGTCTCTGCTGTTCCAACAATGCCTCTAGTGCCCACTATTTCGTATGCCAAGCCGTTCCCCGATATCTCCAAAATTGAAGTATTCGACGGGGATAACTTCAAAAGGTGGCAAGAGCACATATTTTCTGTCCTAGACATGTATGGAGTAGCCTTTGCACTCACTGACTCCAAGCCATCAAAATCTTCAGCTAGACAACTGGAGTTATGGATTCATGTAAACAAGGTATGTAGACACACGATTATTAGTACTCTTTTTAATGAATTGTTTGATGTCTACTGTTCGTACAAGGAAGCAAAAGAGATTTGGGATTCCATGATCACTAAATACACTGCTGAGGATGCTGGCAAACAAAAATTTGTCATTGGTAAATACTATAGATAGGAGATGACTGAAGATAAGGACATCAAGGTGCAAATCAATGAGTACCACAAGCTTCTAGAGGACCTCAAATATGAAAATATCACCTTGCAAGAGAAGTTCATTGCTGGTTTGCTGATTGAAAAGTTACCGGAATCCTGTAATGACTATAAGCAACAATTGAAACACAAGCATAAACAACTGTCGCTTGCCAATCTAATAACTCACATAATAATTGAGGACACTAATCGAAAGGAAATTAAAGCTTTAAAGGCAAACTTGGTGCAGGATAAAAATCACAAGCAAAATAAAAGG
>CANXYI010892225.1:0-15817 GCA_948208565.1 Hura crepitans
CTAGGCTGGTGAAATGGCCAAGGTTCATTATTCAGCCACTGCACTAGTTTATGATGCAGGCACTCTATTTTTCTAGTAGTTCTAATTATATATTGAATTATGTTGGTGCAGTGGTAAAGGTCCTTGGAAGGGCCACTACACTAGTCTATCGGGCAGACCTTAAGGACTTATTTAATATGATAATTGTCTTCAGAGATCTACGGACTAATTTTAATGCATAGTTACTTAGTATTTTGCCCCTTGGGAGGTTTTTCTAAACTAATCCTTATAGGCTATGTTAGACTGATGCACTAGTCAGGGTCTAAAATGTGGGCCATTACAAATCTTTCTATTCCTTCTAGTTCTAGTGTTTATAAGTGTAGCCTACTTAGTTAGGCCTATTTAATAATTTAAATAATACACCACAAAAAAAATGGATGATAGAATAAATTTTAGAAATAAAGTGAATAAAATTTATCACAGTGGCATTTTAGTAAACTTGCAGAACATATGACATAGCATCTGAATGGCATTAATTATTTGGCATGGTACTCACACACTTTACTTATACCACTATGCTATTTTTGCATGTGTCTAGCATACCTATAAGTACCTAACTAATGGAATTTATGTAAAAGAAATAAGTATTGCAATTTTTTATGGCTTATATGCACTTAAATCCTTTGTTTCTAGTGTATTAAAGCATCTTTATGCCTGTATAAGACATGTTTTAATTTATTAAATTCACCATTGTGTTTTGTACTCAGCATACTAGTGTTTTGGTGTGCAAGTAAGCAAATATAGCTATCTAGCCTTATAGTATGTGCAATGTAGTAGTTGAGACAATACAGATCTAAATATTTTTGTGTATTGTTATATATAGTAAACACTCATGTAAGGACTGTAGGTTATGTGTCCAACAATCTATGAACTGCTAAAGTTTATAAACTTAAGTAAATCAGTTATAAATAAACAAGTGTTTGGTTTTTTTTAGCTTGCTTGTGGTTTAATATATATGGGCTTGAGGCCTTATATCCGTGTTGTTACCTATATGTGATGTGCTGATGTTTGATTGGGGGACTAGAAAGGTCCAGGTGGAGGTTATGGGTTATTATATATAGAAGTGTTTTAACAAGTGTTTGAAAATTTTTTGGTATATCACCCAGGTAGCTATTATGTTGCCTAGTATTTCTGTGAACTACAAAGTGTCTGTAAATGCTTTGTCTAAGTCTGTTAGACCATCTATAATGATGTATAAGGATTAGACTAGACATCTAAGTCATATCTGATATAATTGTAAAACAATCCATAAGTGTTAAAGAGTTTTCTCCTAGAGCAATCCTAAGATGGGTGACATGCTAGGAAATGCATTGCCTTTTAGGTTCTTCAAGAATCTGGTATGGGGTGTCACAATGTTGATGCTTAAATGTTTAAGATATTTACATGTATGTATGTTGGTATATGCATGTAATGAGGATAAATGTTTACTTATTCATGAGTATGGCCTTACGAGCATTTGTGTATGAGGTATAATGTAAAGTTTTGGATTTTGGTTTGTTGCTTGGGGCTTAATGGCCGAATGGCCTTAATGGGCAAACCAAGCTTCTGAATGCCTGAATTAAGCATAAAATGGATATACATGGTCAATTATTCATTATTGATCATGTGATGAAAAATGGAATGTTGTTAGAGCGATTTTTAGCATTTATGGCTATATGTATGTAAATATGGACATTGGAATGTGGCATTGCATGGACATTATGTGTATAATTATAATAATGTTGAATTACCTTGTATGGTCATTTGTTGACCATACCATGATTAAAAGCCATTTAAGCTTACTTAAATTGGTGGAATTAAAATAAATATAATAATAGCCTATATGCTTAGAAACTTAGATAGATAGGTTGATCTATCAACTAGGGGTAAAGTAGCAGCTACTAAGGCACTGTAGTGCTTTCATGTTTTTGGTTTATAGGTCCCCTTTTAGTCTAACCCAGAGGCCTATATATTCTTAATCTTCGGATCCATGTTGTTAGATGAACTTCAAGTTTATAAATGGTTGTAATAGCTATAATTCTATGATTGTCTTTAGATTTATCCTATGCTTGGTCTTGGACTCACATTGCATTTGACCTTTAGTCCTCATTCTATATTGATCTTTAAAACCATGTTGGTAGATAGACCTTTGGGTTCATGGAGCTTGTACTAGCTATCCACCATAATTATCCACTTGATATGTGTTTTTGTCATATGGGCAATAAATAATAATCTTGTGGAAAGTTTATTAATGAACATTTTCTCTAGTCATGTGATTATTATATTCAGATGTGAAATAGGTTTTTCATGATATTATTGTGACTTGATTTATTTTTAGCATGACATTTAGTTTATTTGTGTTAAGTATAACATTTTACATAATGTGTTTTTATGCATGTTGCAAATAAGAAAATGATAATGCATGATAATGATGTGGCTATATTGCATGAATGAATTCAATTTCACCATTAAGATATTTGCTTAGTGCATTATTTTTACTTGTGATACTTAGGTAAGAAGGACATTTGAATTAAAACCTTGGGACACCAGGACTATCGAGAAGAAGCTTTACGTTCGGTATAATTTTGTTGTTAATAGCTAATTATGAAATGTATAGATAATATAAGAAGTAGTCTTATGTTGTAATGTTTAAGTTATGAGCCTAAACTATCTATACAAAAATTTTGAAAATGTTTCATGGTTTTGTAACCCTATTTAATTTCTTTCATATGTTTTAAGCTTATATGATATTCTTCCTAAGGTTAAGATTGTGGTTTGTGATGATGTGTTATTTAGAGTGATCATGAGGATTACAGAGTTGGGAAAATTGTTGAGAACTATGTTTAAAAGTATTTTTCTTGATTATAAGTTACTATTCAAATTTTTGTATAGTGCTTGATATAACCGCTATGCTGCCAAAATTTTGGCATGATAATTCTCAAATTAGAATGTGTAACTTGGTTTTGAAAAGTTTTTGAAAACCAAAATTTTGATGCTTTAATCAAGAAAGATGAGATGTTTTAAATAATGTTGTATTATGAGTTGAGATCAGATAGGATGTTATGTGTACAATACTTAGTCGTGTTTGGCAATTAGAAAGGGTAAAAGGTGTCACAAGTGGACCTCACCCACTATGCTTGCTTGAAAATATATCTACAAGTTAGTTTTTTACCCTTTTATGCATTCTTATTGAGTTTTGGCTAGACTATTTTTTGTTTTCTTCTTTGCTATGCTACTTTTTATTTGATAGATCTATGTGGAGTTAGGATAGTTATGGCTTAATAAGTCTATGCAGACCTATTTAGGGTGTTAGTTTTATAGATGCTTTTAAAAGTGCATTTTGTTTAATTTTGCATGAGATAAGATAGTTGGTTTATACAGACAAAATTTTATGCTATTGTAGGTTCATGCAGACCTTTTATGTGCATGATGTTGAGTCTATGTGAATTGCTTTAAAAGTGTTTATGCCTTTTGCTTGTTTAAATTTTTGTGAATTATGAGTTTTTGTGTGTTGAAGTAGGTTCCCATGGAACTCGGCTATCCATGGTCCATGTGAACTCTATTTTTGGTTCTGCCTTCTTTTAGTATGTGCATACTCGTTACCTAGCAGTTTTAGTTTGTGCAAACTTATGTCATGCCTTAAGGCAACTATTATGGTTTTATTGCATATATACCTATATGGCCTTTTCATGTAGACACATCTCAAGTGTGGAGGGTACTCTATTTGGAACAAAATAGTAGTACTATATAAAGCCCATTTCAATCAAAGATCGGGTAAGAGTGATTGAGTTTTAGACTTTCATGGATTATCTAATGAGAGGTGACTTTCGTAGAGACCTGTAAGCACTTTAGGTCTTATTAGATAAGTGAATGGATACCATTTATACATTCCACCTATCTTTTAAGGAGCTGACCATAGCCTTATTTGATTAGGCTTTCGTCACTAGAGTGCCTTACACAGGGAGAGTGATTGCCTTTGATGCTTGCTAACAATATCCCTCACTCAAAGTCTAAGAGGTGAATAGTCTATTGGGGTCCATGCCTTAAGATCACTCTAGAAGCATCTGATGCACTAAGCTATATGAGAGGTGGATCGATGCCACTCCTTCTAGTCAGTCTGAGGTGGATCAGTACACTCGTTATTTCCTTTAATACTTATTAGTGACCACATTATTTGCTAATGCCAATTGCAATATGAGCTTGAATTTCCTTCATATCTTGCAGTAGATTGAGAGCTTTGGTTCCCAGAACTAGTGCTATTCCTCACTTGGCTGGATGTTTAGGAACTTGGATCTAGTAGCTCAAACCAAACCATCAAGTTGTTTAAGGCTTCTTGTTAGGTGTCCTGGTAATTAATCTTCCTTTAATCCTTTTTACTTCTTAGTGGTTTTTTACAATTTTGATGTTGTACCTTATTTTTTCATAGGTGTAGGCTTAAAGGCTTCATCTGTAAACTCGAGCCTACAAGTTAGACATTCCTCATTGATATTCGATGATGGATTAATGGGTCATGCCATCTTCAAGGGCCTAGAATACCTTTTCCCTAATGTAGCATTGCCAGTACCTCAGCTCTTGAGCCTAGACTGTTGTGAGTAACCATGCATATATAAGTACACTATTAGTGATTTGGTTCATTCCTTTTAAAATTGACACTTGCCTATCTCTTGTTCATATTGACTTGGAATGGTGGGTCTTCACTATTGAGGAGATGCCTAAATTTTTGTGCTTTATTCTAGAGTTATCCTCTTAAAGGATATTACAAACTACCCTAGAAGCCTATTATTTGTTCCTAGGAGAGAGGGTGTTGAGCTAGAATATAGGTCCTAATCCATGCCATATTCCTTAGAGTCCTCCTAATTCTATGCTATTCTGGATGTACAATAATGACTTAGAGTTCATGTAGGGCATGACTATAAGGATGCTCTAGGAAATATTAATAGAGACAAATAAAGAGGACTACTCCTCTTAAGCATGTACTCATTTGCAACCTTAGATGCCTTACACTTCAGGCCCTACTCCTCTGGTAGAATTCTAATTCTTGTTTTAATCTTTTGAGTTTAGTCTTTGACATTATATTTCTTTGTAGAGTTTTACTCTTATTCCTAAGGCTAAGCCTTCTTTGTCAAGGACAGGATTGAGGATAGCTTTTACCTCTAGGGGCTCTTAGTTTTTGCCTCATCCTACATGTACTGCTCAGACATAAGCTTTGACTCTAGCTATTAGATCTTTATTGATACATGGTGAGGTTGTTGGTACTCCCATTAATATGCTTGAGGTAAGTTTTATTTGATATCATACTGATGGGAGTTAACCTTTATGTACCTCAAGATTGAGGATAGCATGCCTGTGCTTTTTGAGCTGGCTGATACCACACTAGTATTTCCCTTTTGACTTTGCTAGTTTATTGATTCTATTATGCATAACATTTCAAACATGGTTATTGCTAGGTTATGAGGGCTCTAGCTAGGAGGATTGCTCCTATAGTGGAGGCTTTCAGGGAAGCAATGGTTGATCAAACTAGTGTCCTTACAGTAAGTTCTTTCCTATGATCATTAGTTATGTATGCATGTGTACATGGTATGTATGAAATGTTTAAGTGCATGAGATATATTGATTCCTCATTCTTTTTTGTAGAATGAGCTAACTAAGAGGGTGTCCTCACTTTGTGGCTCATGAAGAAAGCTGAGGGCATTGAAGATTGCTCAAAAGTTGGTGTTTTCTTTTAATGATGAGGACACAGAGAGTGAGGAAAAAGAAAGGTGAAAATGGCAGCCTTTATTATTTTTTGTTGATAGGCCTCCTTTTTGTATATATACAAAACACTTGCTACAATATCTACCTTCTATAATTTAAATACATTTTGATTTAAACATGTTTATATGAATGAGAAAAAGTATCGTACAAAGAAATTTATCCACTAGAACACATTTTTTTTAAAATTATACAAAGAATTTCTTCTATCTTTTGCATATAACGTCTATCATGGTACAAAGTTCCTAGAGAATGAGTAAAAGTCAAGCCAAAATGTAGACCATCCGTGTAACTAGAGAGCTAAAGCTCAGTAGCATTCTTTAACATTTCATCATTGAGATACAGGGTGTAGCCTTCCAATCATTATCTTTTTAGTGACAGCTCTCAAGTATTCTATTTTAGCATATATAGGAGATCCTTCCAAATGAACATCTCATCAATAGTCTAACATCATTCATATTAATACTATGATGGGTGGCTACTAACAGATGATCAAGCATCTACTACTTGTGTAAGATCTAACCGAAGATATAACCACCCTTAACTCATTCAATAGGGAATGAAGAATTGTTTCAATATCAAAAACTTCAATAACATTAATCTAGTGAATGATTATTATCCATCTTGCTTTTGTATCTATTACCTATTATTCCATTGTCTTAAATCCTTAACTCTACCTAAGCTTCCATACGTGTTTTCATTGGGTGGACACTTTGCTGGCATTAAAGTGCCTTCGTAAATAATCATGGTCCGTGATAACCCTTTCTTTATTACCAATATCGTTCGTATAGAATTGGTGTCAAATGGTTTTATATATAGTCTTTATCTATAGAGAGTCACCTTGATTAAAGTTTGTGTAGACCTTATGGTTGTGTGTTTAGTATTAGTTGATTTGGTCCGTGCAGACTATGACAACAATTTCATTTACCGTATATACATGTCAATGTCTTATCATGTCTAGGATTTCTTGTCATTGTCATACTAGGAGTTACATTGCTTAAGTGCATATAAATGCTTCCTTTTCAAGCCATTCATGATATCTTCACCACGTCTCACACTTTTAGTCAACAATTTTTAGAAATCTTAGATTTTAAAGCCACTTGGGATTCTTTAATTCTTGCTCCCTTTTAAGCATTAAATTTCTAAAGAGAGTGAAGATAGATCTTAATTTTCTTTGTGCCACTCTCTATTATTGGGATCTTATCTTTTATGTTCTTATCTTCAATTATCAAGAGATTATTCCCACACCTGAGTAGTTTGCTGCTATCACGAATTTAGACATCACTTCAAATATTCGTTTAGGTATCCCATCTTTTGATGATCATTACCATATTGACATTGTACTTGCCTTTGGGGTTTCACCCTTGGTGGCTTAGAAGACTATTCTAGGTATAAGTCTAATTTCTTTATAGGTAATTTTTAATTCTACCAGTCAACTTTCACCTGATTTAATGGAGTGAGCGAAGTATGTCTTGTTTTGTATCTTTGATGATTTGTTGGCGGTCACTCATGAGAACAATCATTGTGATTATAAAATGCTTCAAGTTCTAACTAGAGTTTATTCCATAAATAATCCTTTTGGCATCATTGTGGCTGAGAACATTTGAGGATTGGATGCCTTAAAAATAGGTGACATCAACTTTATGGTTTGATGTCCTTTGCTTCTATAGGTTTATTTTACTTAGAGTGCCTATTTAAGTTTTCCCTCTAACTCGTCTATTTTTTTACCCTACTTTTTTCCTAGTACTACCATTAGGGTTTTTGCACTAATAGGTTTGCCTAACTGTTGCTTAGGTGCTCCTTTTTAGATTTTCCAACCCAATGACTTTTTTAGATATAGTTGTAAGAGAACCTAATGCTGCTTATTATCCCTCCTAAGAAGACTTAGATCAAATATAGCCTAAATCATTATTGTGAGAGAAGACTAAATAGAAAGTTTAGCATAATGGAAATGTGGATTGCATGGCTTAGTAAGATCACTAAGATTTGATGGACGTGTCCTTAGTGGAAGATTTCTCACTTTTCTCTATCTTGTCTTTTTGGCTATGTTCCATTAATTTGATTAAGGCATGCAACCTTTTATGCCTTTTATTAGATTTAGAGACAATTTGGTTTGAGGAAGTGGATCCCTCTTAAACTTTTAGGCTTTCAAGGTGGATGCTTGACATGGCATTTCTTGCACTCATATCTAAACTTGTTGAAACATCATTCTATGCTAAAGAATGTGACTGACCATGAAGCAAGTGATACAAGTATAGATGAACATTACAAGATTAGATTATTAGTACTTTAAGAGACAATAGAACATTTGCATTGATGATAAGGAATAATGATACATCTTCTGAACATAGAAAGAAAGCTTGTATCTTGACTTTTAGTGTTCAATTACTTGTCAAATTTTTCTCAATAAATAAAAGTTTGCATATTAGTGATCATGGCCAAGCATTTCTAACCCCAATTACATTTAAGACTAATCTACTTAATCTTGTTAAAAATATTAGTTGCCCTTTGATAATAATACCATATTATCAATTAGTCTTTGCAAGTTTTCCTAATTGAATATTCTCTCTATTCCCCTAACTTTTTTATAAATTGCATGTTTTCAAGTTTTCACCTTTTAGGGAGTCCTAATATTTGCCTAAGCTTCCTCTTTTAGGGTTATCAACTTAGTAGACTTCTTTATTTGTAGTGAAATTACTTTTTTAATCTATCCATGTATATGGCTTTCAAAAACTCATTGCCTTCTAAATATAAAATTTTGATAGCCCCATTATTGAATACTTTTTTCTCCATGTATGGACCTCCCTAATTGGGCTTATACATTCCTTTAGGGTCTATTAGCAAAGGCCTAGTTTGTTTTAGGACAAGATTACCTTCCTAGGTAAGACTTGGCTTGACTTTCTCATTGTAGGCCTTAGCAAGCTTCTTTTGATATAGTTGTATGTGATATAAAGCTTTTATCCATTTTTCATCGACTAACACTAGTTGTTCATATCTAGCCCTTGCTAATTCAACTTCTAGCACTTATACTTCTAAGACTACCCTTAGTGAAGGAACCTTAATTTCTACTAGTAAAACAAATTCTATTCCATATACTAGTGAGTAAGGAATGGCATTCGTTGAAGTTCTAAAATGCATCCTATAGCCCTAATGTGCAAATTGTTGCATTTTTTACTAATCTTATAGGTCATTGTCATTTTTTGTAAAATTTTCTTCACATTTTTATTGGCTACTTCCACTACAACATTAGCTTAAGGCCTATAGGGGGAAGATTTATGGTGCTCAATCCCACACTTTTATAGGAGCTATTTGGTTTTGCCTTGAAATTGCACCCCATTATCTGAAATTACTTATTGTGGCAACCCATACCTATATAATATTTCTTTCAATAAATTTAGCCATCTACCTTACCCAAATTTTATTAAAAGATTCAACATCTACCCACATTGAAAAGTAATCAATTGCCACCAATATACATTTATGACCCCTTACTGTAGACGACCTTATTTCTCTTGTTGTGTTAATTCCCCAAATAGAAAAAAGGTTATGGCAAAGACAAGCTGGTTAGTCCAGTTTGTGGTAAGTGACTTAGATTAGCATAGATTTGGTACTTGTGGCATTTCTTGACAAAATTGTAATAGTCTATTTCCATGGTTAACTAGTAATACCCCAGTCTCATGATCTTCTTTGCCAAATTTCTCCCATTCATATATGGACCACACATACCCTTATATACTTCTACTACTATATTTTTGGCTTCTACTTCATCTACACATCTGAGTTAGACATTATCCTAGTGCTTTTAAAGTAGCATTCCTTAGAAGGAAATGAACTAAGTAGATAGTTTACGTAAAACTTTCTTAACCTCTTCAGTTGCAAGTTCCAGATTTCCTCTAGTCTCTAAGTACATTTAAATATCATGATACCAAGGCATTACAATGTGTATATCTACCTCTATAGTACTAACTATGCTTATATATGCCAAAAACCTTAGCTTAGTGAAGCACATAGGTTTGAGCATATCCCTTTTAGTGAGATATGTTACATTAAATTTGCTTGGGCATCGACTACCTAATTTTGTTCTCTTGGAATATGGTGGAAGTTATATCTATTAAATGCCTATGACAAGTCTATAACTATTCTGACATATCTACTAAGATTCTTATCTTTAACCTCTTAGTTACCTTTTACTTGTTGTATTACCAACATGGAATCCTTATATGTATTGAATATTTTATCCCCTAGTAGGAATAAAGTTTTAATGCCATAGATGCATGCTTCATATTAAACAATGTTATTGGTGGCTAGAAAGCCTAAAATCTTTGTGAGGAACATGTGTTCTTATTCTAGGCTAATAATTAGAACACTGACACTTGCACATATTTGGTTTACTGCTCCATTATACTACTTTTGCCATTGCTTCTATGATATTACCCCTAAGTATTCTTCTAGAATATTGTGCTAGGAAGTCAACCATTGCCCACCCTTTGATTGTCTTCTCAGTCATATAAAAGATATCAAACTATTATAGGAATAGAATCCATTTGCCTATTTTACCTATAAGAGATGTTGCAGTCCATAGATATCTCAAAGGGTTATGCCTAACTACTATCTCCACCTTATATGATTGAGAGTAGTGGTAGAGCTTTTTCAAAATCTAGATTACTCCTAATTAAATCTTCTCTACCTCTATATACCTCTGCTCATATGGTAATAGCTTCTTAATTAAATAGTAAACTAGATATTTTACCCTGCACTAATCCGCTTGTTCAATGAAAGCCCTTATGGAGTTCTTTTCTAATGTAAGGTGTAGGATTAGGGTTTCCTCTAGTTTAGGTAGTTTTAAGACTAGAGGTTTGGTAAAATATTACTTGATGGCTATGAAAGCTTTTTTATAGTCACTATTCCACTCGTAAGATTGATTCTTCTGTAATAATTTAAATATAGGTTCACAGATAAAAATGAGCTTAGCTATAAACCTATTGATATATTATAGATTTCTTAGGAATCCTCAAGCCTCTTTTCTGTTTGAGGGGTAGGTATTTCCAAAATTGCCTTCACCTTAATAGGATCTACCATGATTCCATTATAGTTGACAATGAATCCTAACAACTTTTGAGATGTTACTTTGAAAATGCACTTATTAGGGTTGAATCTCATGTTGAACTAGTCTAACCTTTGGAAGAACTTTTCTAGCACTCAAAATATCCTTCTATTTTTGGGGATTTAATCATCATGCCATATACATAGACTTTTACCTCCTTATGCATTATGTCATGGAAGAGTTTAATAAGCATTCTTTAGTATATTGCTCCTACATTTTTTAGGCCCAGAAGGCAATACTTTATAGCAATAGGTCTTTAATTCTATTACAAAGGCCATTTTACACTTGTCAATCACTCTATAAGGATTTGGTCGTACCCTGAGAATCTATCAACAAAGTAGTAGATGGTTATACTATCAACTAACACATTAATATAAGGTAAAGGGAAGTTATCTTTAGGTCTTGCTTCATTCAAGTCAATGTAGTCAATAGACATCCTAACCCTTTCGTCTTTCTTTGGTACAAGGACAATATTAGCAAACCAAATAGGGAAGGGTATCTCTTTAATGCATTTAGCTTCTAGTAGCTCGATGATCTCTTTTTTAACTTTCTTGGCGTATTATGTTCTCATTCTTCTAAGCATTTAGTAGACGAGGGCAATGTGGTCATTAGTCAAAAATTTAATGTTCAGCCATCTCTCGATTGATACCAGGCTTCTCTTCATAATTCCATGTGAATATTTTTTTCGTACTTTTTCAATAATCTCTCAAAATTTTCTCTTTCCTCCATAGTAGTATCTTAGGAAATTAATATATTTTTAGGTTGTTCATTTGTACCAAGATTAAATGGGTTAGTTTTAATGTAATTAATTTAAAAAATGCTCATGTAATGACCATTTGAATGCATGCTGCCATTAGGAGAAACATCACACAAGTAAGTAAACTCGTTATTCACTTTATTAGAATGAAATGTGTTCACCTTAAAGAGTTTAGGTAAATATAATTCATTATCTAGATTAGGTATATCTTTAGATGCTATTAGGTAGATCTTTTCAGTGGTTACAAAGGCTAGAAAGATCTCTTCCTCCAATTAAACTTGCTTTAGTTCTTTTGACTCCTAATCTATGATGTCTATGAAAATATCAAATCTAGACTTATAGAAACCAACTCTCACTATTGGCTCTGGTGTCCCATCATACATGGTTTTCCTTTTTTTCAAAAAGTGATCATCTAAGTTGTTCCCTTTTTGCTTTATGTTGCCTTTGAGACTTGGGTCATATCCTAACCCTCTAATGTCTTTCTGGCTCTTAATCTATAATGGCTCTATTATCCCTTGAAGGCTTTTTCTTGGACTAACTCTTGGTAGGAAGTTTATCATTTTCTTGATTTTGGACATTATAGGGTCTATGCAATACTCATTTATGCTAGCAACATGAAACCTATTGATTTGCTAGTTCAAAATGGAAAGGGTAGACATCTAATGTTAAGTGGAAGGGACCCCTCCAAGTTTATAAAACTAAGGCCTACCAAGTAGAATTGAGAATGTGACTAGGATATCGATGACTTTAAACTTAACTTCATCGACAATGGGTCTCACCTAGACCATAATGGCAAATAAGCCTTTAGTTTGTCTTCTTGTGTCATCATATTCTTTGATAGTTATGCTAGAGGGCACTGGATCTTCTTTCTTGATACCTAGACCTACTAACATCCTAATTGGGCAAAAGCACAATAATGAACCATCATCAACAATAACACATCCTATTTTCTTCCTATTCACCTCGGCCTTAATGAAAAATGGTTGGTTGTGTTCTTTTCCTTCCAATGGTAGGTCCTCATCTGAGAAGGTGAGAAGCCAAAATTTTCTTGTCTTTATGACTTGGATAGCTCTTTAGGTATAGTAGTAGCAGATACTAAAAATTGTCCTAAGGGTTGCACTACTTTCTTCCTATAAGCTTGTGAGGATATTAATAGATCCCTATACCAATGTGGGCTTGAGTTTTCTTCAATTGTTTAAGTACTTCATCATTTTTTTTGACTTCAATCTCATTTTTCGGGAGGATCTAGCAATTTTTCTCAACCTCCTCTATTGTTTCTCCCTCAAACCTTATTTTCTCTCTTTAGCCCTTTTCAAGATCCTTATCAAAAGATCCATCCCAAAAGTCTTTGCTCTCTCTAAACTCACTTTCACTCTCACTCAACCAAAAGCTATTTAGAAGGATAGCTTAATTTACTCTTACCCCATCAAATATCTCATGATCAGATTCATAGATGTCTCTTAGCACGTATTCTGTAAAACCCCTACCTAATTCCCAAAGGAACCCAATAGGTAGTGCCACTTTCCACTAGTCACTAATCCGTACTTTTCTCCACACTTTATTCGTTTAACACTCACAACGTCACTATATTTATTTACCCAATTAGGTTGTTTCCTCTTTATTTCCGTATAACATTTTATACTGACTACCATAAACCTTAAAATTCATTTAATAGGATAGAAATGATTTTTTCAAAAACTCAGGCAATGTAATAGCTACCCGGTAACAAACCCTAAAATATATCCTGCACAAAGCATTTCTAATATTATATTTATCAACATTTACAACTGTTAGACCCTTATAGTCCTCCAAAACTCACTTGCATCATAGTTATCAACACACTGGGCCTTCGACTAACAACATTCAAAAAAAGACAAACATTTATATGATACCATATACCCAGTAATACATCAGTCATATAATTTACACATGTGTCCAGTATTTACACTAACTAAGCCCAACCCTACATCCATACATGAGTGCCACTACTATAGTACCATTAAAAGTGCATAAATACTACCCTCACAAAATTGGTTTGCTACACTACAAAATAATATTAAGGTTGAACTACTACTCTATTTATGACATATGTATTAGAACACTGACATACTTAGTATAAAACTCACTAGTAAATTTAATGCAATAAACACATGTCATACATACATACATGCAACATATAGAGGTAATTTCATAAAATAATATTAATTTATTAATCTAACTTATTGTTGGAATTTCCAATGTCATGTCATTATTAACTTTATTACTCATTTTTACGTTCATGTCCATACTAGATAGACGACACTTTAAGGCACTAGATAAAAAGGGAAATCTAGGATGTGTAGTAGCCTATATTTTAGACCTCAATAGCTGCACCTACCTGGTGTAATGGCACATACTCTAGACCTTAGTAGCTACACCCACCTAGTTTGATAATAGTGATTAGTTTATAAGAACCTCCTAATACCAGACAAATAAATTTCACATTCATAATTATATTATGCAGTGGCCCCATCTAGACCTCAGTAGTTATACCTACTTGGTTTGATAGTATAGATCAGTTCGTAGAACTCCAAATATCAAAAAAATCAATGTCATATATGATACTATGAAGTGGCCCACTATTGGACCTTAGTGGTTGCACCCGCCTACATAATCACACTAGTAAAGGCCTATAAGGACCAATACCCCTAACAGTTGTTAATCCTTAGTTAACTGGTCAACGAAACAAATGGGTGTCTAACTAATGGGCTAACTCTATTATTTGTTTGTTAATCAATTACAGGTCATTTATCTTCTTTCTATTTATCTCACACCACATAATTTTGGGTCATCGTTGCATATTCATTTTATTAAATAGTTACGGGTCATTTTACATAACATGTACTATTCATTTGGTCAATCCCACCTATCTCACATGGCATATTTCATCATAAATCATAGCATACCAATTCTCACTAATGTCAACATTTCATCCATTATGAATCTTGTCATGTTTGTTCTAATTCTCCCATTAAATACCTACGTATTAAATCACAAATTACATACCACTTTGTATTCCATTGTATATCATTATTTTTATTTCAACGTAAATTTTCCATGCACACAACCATTTTTATATTTTACTTTAATCTGACCCCTTCCATTTATTAGAAACCATATAGTTATTTTCTCACATTTCATGACCCATACATATCACACATCACATTTTCCACCATATTACACTATGACCACACATCATGCCCACATGTACATGCCATGATATATCTGTCATACACTAGCAATAGATACATCTCACACATGGACATACTTTTCACATCTAATTTACATGTATATCATCATTATGACATCAACCACATATAGTGGCATGGTTATTCCAACAAAACATGAACACATAAACACAAAACAACAATTCCATACACATGTTCATGAATTCACGCATGGACTCACATTATGTCATGCATGTATCACATTAAATTCACATACCTAAGGTAATTTTATACCCTTTTTCCACACATCTAATGCTTTGTTTTCCTTGGTTCTTCACTATTCCTCCTTAAACCTACATATGGAACCTTAGACTTAGAAAATTCATATAAAAACTTACAACGCTCTAAATTGAAATCTATAGATGTAGAAATTCTTAGAATAACTAAGGCTACTTCAAACAAAAATAAAAACTAAGAAAGAACCACTTACACTCCAAAAGTGCACTATTCACTCCATACACATATCTTCCAAATAAACCACTTTCTTATAATTCTATGGCTACAAATAGAATCCAAAGGTCATGAAGGTTCATTTCAGTAAAATTTATGTAGGGTTTGGGTGTGATTTAGGGTGGCTAATGAAGAAAAAATGGTCGCTTTTGGGATTTCTAAAGGTGGAAGATGACTTCCCTAGTATATGTAAGTCATACATATGTGTGGGAAGGCTTTTATATTTAGTGGTGGGTTCCTTAGATCATGACATGTGGTGATTTAACAGCCCATAAAATTCAATTTTTGACTTAAACTTTAGGAAATTTTAAAAATTATTTTACACTTCTAAAAATATTCATTTTTGTTCTAAAAATCCTTGATTATACCCCTTTAGAGCTTTGTAAAATTCCAAGCCCAAACTCTAGTGGCAATTATGGTTACTATTCACTCATTATAACAAAAAAAATTTTAAAAATTATTAAACAAGCT
>CANXYI010892326.1:0-15364 GCA_948208565.1 Hura crepitans
TATGGACATCTTTAAACTAGTCAGCTTTTATGAATTTTATCTCCCAAATAAAGACTCCTTTTTATCGGATTCTTATTCCTCATGGTGCCTAACACCTAGGAGAAATTTTATCAACTAGAATCACTCAATTTGGTGACCAGAGAAAAAAGTTATGGTGGTTCTTCTCTCTACTTGGCATCAGCAATAGAAGAAGAAAAGGGAGGAAGGCAAATTTTTCATCCAAATGGAAATCCATTTGTCAAGGCATATTTGCCACTTGGCATCCTTGCATGGCCACTTGGCATGAAGTGAGGCCCACCTTGACATGTCAAAGGTGATCCAAAAAATCCCGAACCATCCTAATTTTTTGGCAAATTTTGAAAATTCATAGAAATTCACTTAGACCTCAAAAAATTATGCCGTTTATTTTAAAATTCCTAATTTAATCCCCTCTATATGCTCATAATTTTTTGTAGCTAGATTCCATTGATAAGATAGTTTTTAGACTGCCTTGATTTGTATGCCAACCTCAAAAATTTTGAGAATTTACAAATGACCTCTTATTTCAAAAATTATTTCATTAGTGGACTCAATAGAATTTTTTAGCTTTAAGGTCTGATATTTTCAGGTTTGTTTGGGCACATCCTGGGTCAGTCCCGGCTCAAAAATTATTTATTGCACAAATGCATTCCTTACTACTTAGAATGAATTATTAGTTCTACTAAATTTTTAAATTTCAACTTTTTAATCAATTAAAGCCCCTCGAAGTTTCATGACCAGTGCCACTACCTCAGTCCATGTGTAAGTGACCCAACAACCCCAGCACACTTCTTAGACCCTATGGCACTATTCATAGAGGCTTAAATCATAGGCATTATAGAATGGCTCCTATAGAGTTGAAAGAATTAAAGATACATTTCCAAGAGCTTCTAAACAAGGGTTTCATCAAACCAAGTATTTTGCCATGGGCAGCATCAGTTCTATTTGTCAAAAAAAAGGATGGTTCTTTTGAGACTTTGCATGGATTATAGATTGTTGAACAAAGTCGGCATCAAGAACAAGTATCTTTTACCATGGATCGATGATCTTTTTGATCAACTTAGAAGGGCAAGTGTCTTCTCTGAGATTGATCTTAGATCCGAGTATTATCAGTTGAGAGTAAAAAAGGTAGACATACACAAGATGACTTTTAGGACTAGATATGGTCATTATGAGTTCCTAGTTATGCCGTTCGAGTTAACTAATGCAGTGACATCATTCTTAAACCTTATGAATAGGTTTTTTAGGCCATTTTTAGATCAGTTTGTGGTGGTTTTCATAGATGACATTCTTATGTATTCCCAGAACCAAGAAGAGCATGAGAAGCATTTATGGATGGCTTTACAGATTTTAAGGGATGAGAAACTCTATGCCAAGCATAACAAGTATGAGTTTTAGCTACAACAAGTAACATTTTTAGGGCATATAGCATCGGCTAATGGTATAAGGGTTGATCCTAGTAAGATTTAGGCAATAATGGACTGGAAACCACTAAGGAACATGACTGAGATCAGGAATTTATTAGGTTTAATTGGCTATTATGGAAGGTTTGTCGAGGGGTTTTCCTTAGTTGTAACACCTATGACATGTCTTCTAAGAAAAGATATGAAGTTTGAGTGGGATAGCAAGTGTTAAGAGAGTTTTGACAAGCTTAAGAGTCAGTTGATAGAGGCTCCAATTTTAGTTCAGCTAGTGTTAGAAAAACAGTTCACATGCTTCATTAAATGGGTTGGGTTATGTGCTTATGCAGGATGGTAAGGTTGTGGCCTATACTTCTTAACAGTTGAAACCTTATGAGAAAAACTACCCAACACATAACTTACAACTCACAACCATTATGTTAGCTCTAAAGATATAGAGGCTATCTCTATGGAGAAAAGTGTTATGTCTTCACCGACCACAAGAGTTTAAAGTATCTACAGACATAGAAAGAATTAAACTTAAGGCAAAAGAGATGGATGGAGTTAATTAAGGATTACAATTGGCTTATTAACTACCATCCTGGGAATGCTAATAAGGTTACAGATGCCTTGAGTAGAAATCTTAAGTCAATTTTAAAGGTAATACGTGTTAGTTTGAAGTTGCAAAATGACGATGGTTTGTTAGCTGAGTTGCAAGTCAAGCTGAGCTTGATATATACAGTGAAGGATTCATAGAAAGATTATTATAGATTCTAGATATCATAAGTGTGATTCAAAAGGGGAAGTTTACTGAGTTTGTGATTAAGGAAGATGGTTATTTGTACTATCATAACTGCCTGTGTGTCCTAAATAGTGAGGACTTGAGATAGTGGATTCTATAAGAAGCACATAATACACCATATCTAATGCATCTTTGCAGTACAAAGATGTACTAGGATTTAAAGATAGCCTATTAGTGGCTAGGCATGAAGAAAGATATAGCTGATTATACAACCAGATGCCTCACTTATCAGTAGGTGAAGGCTGAGCATCAGGTTCCTTCTGGTTTGCTTTATCCTATAGCAATACCAGAATGGAAGTGGGATCAAATCACTATAGACATTATGATTAGGCTACCGATGACTAGAAACAAGCATAATTTTTTTAGGTAGTGATTAATAGATTAACCAAGTCTGCACATTTCATTCCAGTGAGAAAGGATTACTCTATGGAGAGGTTGGCAAAACTATATATTAATGAGATAGTTAGGCTTTATGAAGTGCCTTCATTCATCATTTTAGATAGAGATCCCCATTTTACACTGAGATTTTAGAGGAAGCTCTAGAATGCCTTAGGGACTAGGCTCAATTTTAGCACAGCTTTTCATCCACAGATGGATAGTTAGTCTTGAGGATATACTTTGAGCCTATGCCATAGAGCTTAAGGGCAGTTGGGATAGATATTTGTCATTGGTAGAATTTGCTTACAATAATAATTTCTAAGTGAGTCTGGGTATGGCTCCTTATAAGGCGTTATATGGGAGACGATGTAGAACTCCCTTTTGTTAGAGCGAGTTGAGTGAGCACAAGGTTATGGGACTAGATTTGGTCAAGGATGCTGAAGAGAAGGTGAAGATCATTAGAGAAAGACTAAAGGCTGCTTCAAATAGACAAAAATCCTATATGGATTTAAAGAGAAGAGATATTGAGTACGAAGTTGTTGATAAGGTTTTTCTTAAAGTTTGCCCATGGAAAAAGGTGTTAAGGTTCGATAATAAAGGGAAGTTAAGTTTGAGGTTCATTAGACCATACAAGATCACAGACCGTGTCAGTCCATTGGCCTTCAGACTAGCTTTACCTCCAAAGTTGTAGTAGATTCATAATGTGTTTTATGTTTTGATGCTGAGAAGATATAGATCGGACCATTCACATGTATTGATAGCTGATGAAGTGGAGATAAGACTAAATTTGCCATATGAAGAAGAACTTGTAGGTATCCTATCCAGAGAGGTAAAGGAATTACAAAACAAGACTGTACCATTATTGAAAGTCTTATGGTGATTTCACAGCATGGAATAGGCTATTTGGGAAAGCAAGGCTCAGATGTCGAAACAATACCCACATTTGTTTAAACTAGGTATGTCGAGGACGATATCTTTTTTAAGAGGGGAAGAAATGTAATGACTTGAAAATCTCGACTCCCATGTATAGTACTTCCTGGGATGAATAGTGCGTCCCGAAACCCGAGTCACACCAAGCATACCAATAGGAAGTATTAATTACAAGAGAATGTTGGGCAAAGTTTAAGGCCAATTCAAAGTCATTTGGATGGTTAAAAACCCTAATTAAGATTTTACCGCAGTGTCCTATGAATAGTGTTACAAGCAAAGCTAAACCATAAAATAAATATAAAGTTGCTCAAAATAATCTGAAAATATTACAACTTGATACTCAAATATTTTGAATAGCCCAATGGCTTTGGAATCAAAATTTTTTGAGTTCGAGAACTATTTTTACCCATTTTTCAGGACAAAAAATATATTAATTTTTGGGGTTATTGTCAAAATTTGGGTTCAAGATTTTGAGAGAATTTAGGGCTTAGATTAATGGAATTTTAGAGAGAGAGATGGGGAAAACTGACTTTTCTATCGATTATAATAATTTTTCAAAGGAAAGAAAAATTATTTTTTAAAGGGTATAAATAAGGGAAATTAAATTCTACCCATTCATAACATACATCATCTCCTTTTCCCCATTCCTCCATTTTTTTACCACCCCCTCTCTCTCTCATTCTCTTGTGGTTTCTCATTCCACGAAGGGACCTATCTTATGAGATTACACCCGAAATGATGAGTGTTTTGAGATAAGTCTATAGACACCAAAATCATCCTAAAAGGCAGAGTATTTCAGGAGGAAAATCGATAAGAAACCCAAGTTGAATAATAACCTTCTCTGCCTCAAGTTTTATTTTCTTGCAAATTTTATTTTTCATGGGTTCCTAGGGTGTCGTAAAGCACATATCTAGGCTTGAATATTTTTTTGACTTCTAAATTATTTTATATTAATTTTTAATTTTTATGCCCTTTTGTATTCTTAGGCAAAATAATAACTCGAGTCTCCCAAGGTAAGGAGAAGGCCTAGGCCAACTCTGGTGGTCCCGTACAACCTTATTGGGTATGCATAATCACTTTAATTTACTTAAAATTTGCATTTAATGTGTAAATTGCTTTATTTACATATTAAAATTAATGGTATTAAATGCATAAAAATGCAATAAATGTTATAATTGAAATGTATGATTAATGTAATGATAATGTATGATATGAGATGGTTATCAGTAATGGAAATTGCAAGGATGTCGGTTTTAAGCTTATAAATGCATTATGCGAGATAAAAATCGATGATGTCCTATTATGTGCCATATGCATAAAAATGCATGCATATGGTTATTTTATAATTGGAACATGTATAATAGATGTAATGGGTACTAGAATGCCATGAGATGACTTGATACACCAATATGTGACATTATGTCCACTTGAGCCAATAAATGTGATAATAAGTGTACGCATGTTCTTATCGATGTGAAAATGTCATATGTTAATGAATACAATGTGCTACTATGCTTAAGATGAATATTTGACATATAATGATGATATATGTGTTATAAGTGCATGAAGAGGCAACGTATAACCATTTGGGTGTTAATATTTGAAAATGCCATTAAATGAACGTTTGTATTGATATTTGTCTTTATGTGACATATTGAGATGTTGTGTGTTGCGATGCCATTACACCTTAAAAATGGATCCTACATGTGTAATGGACATTAATAGGACTAAGTTGGCCAAGTTTGTATGTGTAGGCCATGCAAAGGTGCATTGAGGCCAATGGTGATTTTAATGTAATATTATATTTTAAAATGGTGAAATTGGTTAATTGACACATAATGACATGTTTAATGATGCCTATTTAGTTAGACAAGCTAGTTTGGATAGGTTGACCTGTCAACTAGGATTGTAGTGACTGCTAGCATACCTTCATGTATAAGACCTATGAGTTATTGATTTATGTGCTGACAGGCATAAGAGCCTTTGTGCCTAAGTTTGATTATGCATTTGAGGATGTGAGAGCCTTCAAGCCTAAGATTACATGCCAATATGCATGAGAGCCTTCGAGCCTAAGATTTATATACCTAAAGGGTATGAGAGCCTTTGAGCCTAAGTGATATGCATCTGCAGATGTGAGAACCTTTGGGCCAAAGTTATATGCATCTATAGATGTGAGAGCCTTTAGGCCTAAGTATACGTGCCTATAGGTATGAGTGCCTATGAGCTTAAGTAATTCCATTATCCAATCTTGGTTAGTTGTTTTATGGATATAGGCATTGGTTAAACAATTAAAATAGCTTAAAAACACATAAATTAAGATTGTGTGTTAAATGGCATTAATATGTGGTATGCGAACATAATAAGCCTAATAACTCATAACTGGCCTTAAGGTGTCTAAAAGTGTTCTTTATTAATTGTATGACTATTATTGGTGAATATATGTGAATATAACTCAAAACATTAACATAGACAGTTATGAAGTGCATATATGGGCTTATGTGTGCATAATGGCATTTATGACTGAGAAAATAGGTATGCCATTTTTGCATTGTGATATATGAATTTGAGATGGTACTTTACATGCTCTTATGAAAATGGTATGATATATACTGTGCCTTTCAACCTACAAATGACTATTATATGATATTTGTGATTTTAGCATATTTGAGATTTATGTGTTAGCATTTATGCTATCAAATTCATTATTTATGCTTGACATACGCACATTGGCATACAAGACACCAAAATTGCATGTTTGAGATATTAGCCCAAATATGGCTTGTGTTGCATATAAATCATGGAAAATGCATGTTCATGATTTTAAACCCAAAATGGCCTATGCACATATATGACATGCTATAATTTACCTTTTTACAAGTTAAAGTGATCACACCACTAAGTGAAAGCTTAGCATATTGCTTGTTTGCGATATGTAGGTAATAGGGCAACAGATTAGAGCCAAAAGCTTCTACATAATAGGAGGCATAAAGATAACCCTTACGTGGGTATTTTTGTACTTTTTGTAATAGTAATTGTGATGTAAATGTAATGGTTATATAGTTAGTGCGCTATTGTGATCCTAGAGGGATTGGGTCTAATCTGCATTTTGTAGTAGGTATTTGTATTAAATATTTTAACTATCAATTTTACTTTTTGTTTCTCGCATACTGTGTGATGATTATTGAATTCGCATGTGAGATTGTTAAATGTGGAGAGCCTATGGCTCGTTGTGTTTATGTTATGATTTGGAGGGTTAGGAGGACCTATTTAAGTTTGAGACAAATGTGTTGAGTTTATAAAAGTGTTTTTAAAATGGTAAAAATTTGGAAAAGTGTCCCGGTACAACTGTTATGCTACCAGATTTTCGACAGGATGACCTAGTGTTACATCAGTTTGTGTCACAAAAGGGTTTTTAATGTTTTATTTTCATATTTGAGTCAAGAAATGTTTTCTTATATAACAATTTTAAATTTTAAGTGATTTTAGATAACAGAACTAGATATCATTTTACGTGTAGAGTACAAATCGGGGTAGAGGGCACCACACTGCAGTACCAAACATCATAACTAGTACTTTTTATTTATTTAATGTTCCAATTTTGGCTTCAGTAGTCCTTAGTTCTACACATTCATATGTATGTATTGTACAAGCATAGAATAGGGGGTTAGAGCCTAAACATGTTAATCTAGACATCATAGTTAGTAATCCTCTAGGGCAGTGTGTGATTGTGAACAAGGTGTATAGGTAATGCCCTCTAATGATTTAGGGGTATAGATTTTCTTCTAATTTGATTAATCTGCCTTTTAATGAGTTTGATGTGATCCTAGGAATGGATTGGTTGACTGAGCATTAAGCCATCATTATTTGTAGACATAAGAAATTGACACTCTAAACTGCAGAGGGATAGATAATGATAGTGGATGGTGAGAAAAGTCTTCTGAATAATCTTATCTCTGATGTTAAAGCACAAAAACTTCTCTAGAAAGGGTGTGAGGCATATTTGGCTTATGCTATTGACCAGAATGTTTCCAACTCTGATCTGGCATATATTCCAATTATTTTTGAATTTCTTGATGTATTCCCTAATGATCTACTCAGCTTACCACCTCAGAGGGAATAGGATTTTTAAATTGAGGTATATCCTAGTATAACTCTAATATCTATTGCTCCTTATTGAATGGCACCTGCTGAATTAAAAGAACTGAAGGTACAGCTGCAAGACCTATTAGACAAGGGTTTTATCATACCAAGTATATCTCCTTAGGGAGCATCTATGCTATTTGTAAAGAAGAAATATAGGTCATTCAGATTATGTATTGATTATAGGCAACTGAATAGGATGGTTGTGAAGAATCAGTATTCATTGCCTATGATAAATGATCTTTTTAATTAGTTGAGAGGTGTAGGTGTATTTTCAAAAATTGATTTAAGATATAGGTATCACCAATTGAGAATTAAGGAGGCTGACATTCCTAAAACTACTTTTAGGACTTGGTATAAGCACTATGAGTTCTTGGTGATGCCATTTAGGCTCACCAATGCACTAGCAGCTTTTATGGATCTCATGAACATAGTTTTTTAGCCTTATTTGGATTAATTTATGGTGGTGTTCATAGATGATATTCTAGTGTATTCTAGAAATAAGGAAAAGCATGAATAACATCTCTTGGTTGTGTTATAGACCTTAGGAGAGAAACAGTTGTATGCCAAGCTCAGTAAATATGAGTTTTGGCTAAGTGAAGTTATTTCATTTGGGGTATATAGTTTTAGCAAAGGGAATCAAAGTTGACCTTACTAAAGTAAAGGTAGTGCTAGAATGGGAACCACCTTAGAATGTAACTAAAATAAGAAGTTTTTTAGGCAGTGAATATTTATTTTTTATGGTCACTTTATTAAGCTATCTATAATCTATACACAATAGTAATAAAATGTCTTTCTTTTTTAAAAACAACATTGGTGCTCTCTAAGGTGAGACACTAGATCTAATAAACCTTTTATCCAATTGCTTATTAAATTGTGTCTATGGTTCTTTTAACTCTATAAGTGCCATTCTATAAAGGGCTATTGATATTGGTGTTGTGCTTGGGTACACCTCGATGGCAAAAATTGATCTCATATTCTAGTAGTAACCTTAGCAGTTTATCTAGAAAGATATCTAGGCATTCTACTACCACTAGTATTTGGCTGACATCAGCCCCTGCCTATTTGGTATCCACCACATGTGCCAAATATACTTGGTAACCTTTTTAGATCAATCTCTTTATTGTCACTACATAGATTACATTAGATAAAAAGTTTGTTCTTTCACTCACTACTGTAATTTCCTGCCCACATGTTCTTTAGAGAGTGATTCTTTTCTATTTATAACCTATTATGGCATTATGTCTAGATAACTAACCAATTCCTAGTATATCGAATTTATTAAAGGGTAGTTCAATAAGATTGGTGAGAAAGATGTGTCCTTAGACAACTAAAGGACAATCTTTGTACACCTTGTTCACTATCACACATTGCCCTACTGTGATACAAACATAAAAATGTGTGGACCCTGGGTTGACTAGTGCCAAAATAGATGAATCAAGAAAGTAAAATGAACCCATAATAATATATGAGGAATCTTTCTCCTCAAGAGCTCTGATGTTGCACTAGCGAGTTAGAGCTTTAGCCTCTGTTCTCTAGCTTGCCTTTAATCAAGGCTTCCGAATAACCCTGACTTTATCTCTTATATTCTCCTTTTTGCTTCTGGGCAATGTTGGTGATAAGGCTTAGAGTCATATAAAATTCTCAGCATCATGTCTAAATGGATAATCCCTCTAGTAGTGGCCCTTAGAACCACATCTATAACATGCTATTAAGAAGGATCTCCAATAGATACCTTTATGTCTCCTACCACATGTTCCATAAATAGGTAGTACACTCTTGGCAATGGAAACTAGTGCACTAGTAGCTAGCCTTTGTTATTATCAGGGCCTGAATTGCCTTTTTAGCCCTAATTCTAAGATAGGGCTAATCTTTATGGTGTTCGTATACTAGGACCTCCTTTCTATTTCTTACTGTCTTCTGGAGCTAAGCTACCCTAGCTTGCCATAAAAGATATCTTTTTTTAAAAGTTTTATCTCTTCTCCTTTGGTATATCTTTCACTGTGTAGGGCGTAATGATTAGTGAAGCAAATTCCTTGATTTTCTTATAGCTACCTACAATTAAATTTTAATATTGAGGCCCTTTTCAAACCTTCTACACCTCTCTTCCTCTATGGATACAATTTCTGTTGCATATTTATTTAGTCTGGCAAATTCTTTTTCATATTCTAACACTAGTTTACCTCTTTATTTTAAGTCAAGGAATTGCTACCTTTTTTTTCTCTAGATAGCCCTTTGTAATGTACCTTTTCTTGAACTCTTGAGAAAAAAAAGAAGTCCTAGGTTAGATTGTTAGAGTGTTACATTTTGTAACTATTTTCCACCAATGATACCCTACCTCTTGCAATAGGGATGTGGCACAAATCAATTTCTCTTTTGGTGTGCACTTTAATTGCTCTAATATCTACTTGGTTCTCTTGAGCTAATATTCCGCTGTGGCAAAATAATCTCTATTTGCACCTAGAAATCAACTACTCCAATTTTATTGACCCATTCTAAATATCTTTTGTAGAAGGTTTGTGGTGGAGGTGGGCTATGTAATGCTTGAAAAATCCATGTGTTATGAATAGTACTTCTTGAGATATGAATAGTGTTTTTGGAAGTCAAGTCACACCATCTTACTAAATGAATGTATTAATCATAATATAATTTTGTGTGAAATTTAAAGTCAAAGTGAAGTCATTTAGGTGGTTTAAATTATAATTAAGTCTTATAGAAATGTTACATGAAAAGTAACCTAGTTTTAGCTAAATAGTAAAATATTCAAAAGTTACTTAGAAAATTTTAGGATTTATACAACCTGATACTCAAATATTCCAAATAGTCCATTGGCACTACGATTGGAATTTTTTGAGATTGCAAAAGTATTTTTACTAAAATCCAATATAGTGAAAAGTTATGTTTTTATTTAGTTTTTCTTGATTTTTGAGCATAAGTTTTTAGAGGCTAATGAGATTTGAATTATTGGATTTTAAAGGCTTTTTAGATGTTGAAAATGAGGAATTAAAAAGGAGTATAAAAGGGGTCAAACATAGGTCAAAGAAGGAATAATTGTCTTCCTCCCTTGACCTAAGCTGTCGATGCTGTTGGAGAGGGGAAAAAAGCCATTTTTGCTTCCTTCCACACCAAATTAAGCCCATTCTTACACATTCATGCGCTAAATTTGAACCTCTATGGCCTTTGAACCTTATTTATAGCTTAAGATTCACAAAAAATCGAAGGAATTTCTCAATTTCAAGCTTTAATGAATAGTAACTTGACTTTTTTCGAGTAAGATTTTTCGAAGCTTGATATTTTTCCCATGTTCTTTAGATGCCTAAGAGCATGCTTGTGCTGTTGATTTTTTGTTTTAGTGTCTAGTTGATTTTATATGAATTTTTACGTATTAAGTATATTATAGACAGTCGAGGAACTTAACAAACTTGAAGTAAAGGTAAAGAGAAAGCTGAGATTGTCCTCGTAGGTGCATTTAGACTCTAAAAGTAAGTCTAATTGAAACAAATTATGTTAAATTGTGTATGCCCTAATGTATGTGCATTATGTAATTATGTATGTTTATGTGTAATTAACAAATTTTGGGTGTTAATGACCTATTATCTTGTTTCATGGTACTATAGATATACACTAAGTCAATTAATATGGTTTAAATGCTTGAAAAGTATGTATGGAGTGTTATGGTTGAATAGGCAAAATGCATGTATGTGTATGTATGTCTCACATATGTATGCTATAAATGATGTATGTTTATAAATGGATGTATATGTATATATAGATATGAGATAAGGTGTATGATGTAATTGAATGATATTTGTGAGTGCTTAGAGGCTTGATGGCTGAATGGCCTATTGGTGTATATATGTATATGCTTTATATTAGGCATGTTATGATGGTGTATGATTATATGAATGTTAATAATCATGAGGACTTGTGATGCTATGAGTAATGAGAAGGAATGCATGATTATGGATGTATGATTGCTTGGCTAAATGGCTTATATACATTTATATGTGTGTGTTTTCTATATAATCCAGGAATTGAATGATGTATAGGATGCATTTGATGCAAGTGATTATGCAAATGTGAGATAAATGTGTAATATGAGAAAATGCAAGATTATGTAGGTGTATGGTGTTATGGCTAAATAGTCTAACATGATAGCTATAAAGTGTTTAAGGCATATTATGTGTAAAATGTGACATAATAAGATGTTACATAGTATTGAAGTGACATACTAATAAGTGATAAATTATGAGAACAAAATGTTAGTTTCCATAGACTCATTCATAGTGGAAATAAAACATCCATAGAACCCCAGGAAAGGTTGGAACATCAAAAAATTGAAAAACTAAAATTTTTATATTAAAGGAAAACACAGAATAAGAATTTACCATAAATTCTCTATACAATTCCTATATGCAGCTTTCCTTTTCTTTTGCTCTTCTCACTAGATTGTCACAAACCACAGTGACCCTTAATTGGGAACACCTTCAAGGTAATCCACACAAGAAGTTCTTAGAAGAGAGTAACTTGAAAATCTAGGTGCTAGTAGGATTTTTAACAAGATGAAGGAAGAAAAAAAATTTATGTGTTTTCAATTGTTTTATACAGCAATTTCTACCATAAATAATATGTGTATGGTGGCTATAGCTATAAGGGTTATTTATACTTTAAACAAAATTTTTTTAGGTTAGATTTTGACACTCAAAATCAGCCTTAAGTCGGACCAAATTGGACCACCACATTGGGCCCTATTCAGTGCTATGCCTATAAGCCTTTTAATAGCCTTATGTGCGATTTGCTATGACCCCACTTTCATTAATCCTATGTGGCACTACTAGGCCCTATTTTGGATTAATAATTAGTCTAATTTATGGCCCTTTTAAACATTTTAAAAGCCCATAAAAAATTAGATGCGAGAACAATTAAAATTTGGACTCAATAAGGCCCAAGTCTAAAAAACCTTGATTTTTCGACCCTGATTCTCGAGACTTCTCATTTGCAAGTGGGCCCTAAGCCTATTTACTTATTTATTCTTCTTAATTTATATTCCAATGATATCTCGTATCATTAGAATATTCAATCTCGTTAAATCTTCCTTAAACTTATTTTATTTGTGTGACCCCATCGGTTTCCAAAATAGTTTGGTAATACACAGTAAATCAGAGTCCTAGTCTAATTGGGACTTTATAAATTTATTCTTATTGAAACAATATTAGTTTAGTTATTGATATATTGCTCATGTACAAGTTAAGAGAGGTATCTAGCCATGCATCATGACTACCTAAGTGTTGAAAAGTCAAGTGGTTTGAGTTAAGCCTTCCATATATAGTTATAGTGCAATAAACTCCTTTCACCATCCTTTACCTCATCAAGTTTTGACTATGGACTTACGTCAACTAATAGATTAACTAAGTATGTCTAACTAAGCCCTGGACATATTGTTATGATAATTTCACCTTGATTCAAAAAATGCCCTTTGTGAATCCCATTCACACATGGCATCTTACTTTGCTCAAAGATTCCTGAATAAAGATTACTCATCAGAACTGTGGGATAAAATCCCGACTATAATCTGGGGTGGTGAATCCTTTATTGATTAATATCCTATCTTCAAATATGTCATGCCATACCCAAGCACCTTGCTATGAATACTTCTTGTTTGAAGTAAAAGCTTTAGAGTCAAAGTGTAACACCCATGCTAAGAGGCTCCATGAATAGTGCCACTAGGTCCAAGAAGTGTGCCTATGGTGCTGGGTCACTTTCATGCAAACTGAGGTAGTGACACTGGTAATGAAACTTTAAGGGGTTTTGATTCGATGAACAAAGTAAAATTTAAAAATTTAGCAGAACCAATAATTCATTTTAGACTGTAAGCTACCTTCTGGTGCAATAAAAATTTTTTGGGCCAAGATTGACTCGAGATGTGCCTGGACAGATCTAAAAATAGTGGACCCTAAAGCTCAAAAATTATATTGAATCCACTGGTTAAGGAATTTTTGAAATCGGAGATTGTTTGCAAATTCTCATAACATTCAAGGTTGGCATGCAAATTAAAGTAGTCTAACAATTGCCCTATTAATGGAATTTGGGCACAAAAATTTATGTGTAGGTAGAGGGGATTAAAATAAGAATTTTAAAACAAATGGTGTAATGTTTGGAGGTCTAAGTGAATTTTAGTGAATTTTTGAAGTTTTCTAAAAAAATTGAGCTATTTTAGGATGGATCGAGTGGTTGTGGACCTCACCCATGCACTTGCCAATAAGACTACAGCCTTGACATATGGCAAGATGAGTGACTGAAAGGATATTTCCACCAAATAAAAGCCAAATCTTCTCTCCCTTTTTTGCCTACCAAAAGACGCCATAGTTAAGAGGAGAGAGACTTTCATCTTCTTCCTCTAGCCAAACTTGCAATTTCTAGGCTCCTAAATTCAAGTAAGGATGTTAGTTATCTTTAGAAAATGAATCATGGATAAAGGAGCTCTCAATCATGAATTAAAATTCACCAAAGTTTTATGGTCAGAACCAGTCCAATAAGGGTACCAAATGTGAGTTTTATGCTTCTCCTTTTATTTTTTTTTTCCTTAGGTTTTCATGGTTAGAAATAGTTCTTTAAGGTGCCTAACCCATGTGGAGATATGTGTGGCATGGTTTAAGGTGAAATGAGGTAAAGAAAGGGCTTAAAGAAGGGAGGAGGAATCACCGTGGAAAGCTGGATAGCTTATGGGTTGAATTCAAGTTATTTTTGCAAGGTAAGTGAATTTTTACAAGGGTGCTTTTGCAAGGTAAGTGAATTCAAGTTATTTTTACTATGCCATGAGCTTTTTGGGAGGCTGTATATACTGATCTAGGATAGCTTAGTGATGTGTTAGATGAATTGGAATTAAAAATTAAAGGATAGATTTTTATATATTGATGAATTGTATGTATGATGTTTGAGGAAATAGTGCATTAGTGCCTAATTTTGCTTGATGCCTAGAATTGTTTTTACTACCTAGAATGGTCATGTATGGCTTAGGATAAGGTTCAAGGTTTAATTGGCATGTTAAGAAAAAAAGAATTGAAGTGTTGGCTTGAAAATGTAGTGACAAGCATGTTTTTGATATGTACTCGAGAGCTTTGCTCGGTACTAGTGGAGTTTACATGGCTTGATGTATAGGACATTTGGGTATGCATGGCCTAGAATAAATGGCATATACTAATGCACATATGTATGTGTTGAGATAATGCTTTAGAACTAGAAATGCATGGTAAATGGAATGAAAAAGTGTGATTAGGCTTACATGCCTTAGAACCTGAAAGTTTTAGCTTATGGGATGTGAATTAGTTTAAGCTGTTTAACCTATGGTGGATTTTGATTTGTGTGAAATATTGTGAACTTAAAATCATGGTATTTAAGTGACCTAAAGTTGACATTAATTATAAATGCTTATGATGGCTATAAATGCTTAAAAGTATGTATATTGACCTTGACTTATATTTGGAGAATAAATCAGAAAAAGGCTTAAATTGTATTGTGAAATAAGGCAAGTACATTAGCTTGATTAAGTGGAAATGGACAAGTATTATAATAGCTTGATGAATAAACTTGAAATGACCTTAAAGTGGACAATGAGCATAGCATAATTGGACTTGTATAAATATTGATAATGTACTTATAAACAAATGAATAACATTGAACCAAAACTTATGGCAAA
>CANXYI010892403.1:0-10265 GCA_948208565.1 Hura crepitans
TTTAATTTGGATTTTAAATTTTTTTAAGTGTGGTTACTTCGGGCTATTCAAGGTATGTTTTAAGTGATTTTATGGCACCATGTGTTAGATGTATGCCCTAGATCTTATGTAATAGGGTTGTATTCATGTTTTTAAACCTTGTCAATTAAGGTAAAAGGCATTTCTCTTTATATCATGCTATTTTTATATATTACTTATAATTGTTTGCAATGTCTTAAACCATGTTATAAAGTCCTTAGTATAAAATCACAACGTAGAGGAAATCATGAAGTGTTCATGATGAGATATTCTTATTACATGCAAATGTGATATACCTAAATATCCTTGATTATAGTATTAACAAGATGGGACATTATTAATGAGGATAGATCAGCACAAGTTATACTTCTTGATTGGATCAAGCAATAGTTCTCACAAGCTGTAAGCATAAAAATCCTTAGAGTTAACATGTGGATGCTTACTTGGGAAGTAAGTGTAACGCCCATACTCCAAGGCTCTGTGAATAGTGCCACTAGGTCTAAAAAGTGCGCTTGAGGTGCCAGGTCACTTGAATGCAAGTTAAGGTAGTTATACTAGTCATAAAATTTTGAGGAGCTTTAATTTGATGAAAGGAGTAAAATTTAAAAATTTAGTAGAACCAACAATTCATTTTAGATTATAAGCTACCTCCCGATATAATAAAAATTTTTTAGGCCTGGACTGACTCGAGATGTGCTCGAACAAACCCAAAAATAGTGGACCTTGAATCTTAAAAATTATACTAAGTCCACTGGTGAAAGAATTTTTGAAATCAGAGGTTATTTACAAATTCTCATAATTTTCAAGGTTGCATGTAAATCTAGGCAGTCTAAAAATTGCCTTATCGATGGAATTTGGCCACAAAAATTTACGAGGAGGTAGAGGGGATTAAAATAGGAATTTTAAAATAAATGGTGTAATTTTTAGAGGTTTGAAGGAATTTTGGTGAATTTTAAAATTTTTCCATAAAACCAAGCTATTTCAGGATAGATCAGGTGGCTGTGGGACCCACCCACACATGGCCAGCTAGAGAAGGGCCAATGACAACTAGCAAGGCCACTTGAAAAGTGGAAAATCCACTTATAAAGAAGGATTTTCTCTTTCCCTTCCAACTGCTAGAACTGATGCCACCCTCATTTCCTCTCCCATTTTCATCATCTTTCTTAGGTCTATTTTGGATTTTCTAGGTTCTTAAATTCAAGTTAGGGTGTTGGAAAAATCTTAGAAGAAGAATCATAGCCAATGGAGTTTCTAACAATTAACTAAAAATTCCCAAAGGTCCTGGGGTCAAAACCAGTCTAGTAGGGGTACCAAAGGTGAGTTCCTTACTTCTCTTTTAGTTTTTCTTGAATTTTTATGGTTGGACTTAGTTTTATGAGGTACCTAACACCTGTGGGGATGTGTGTGGCTTTGGATTGAGGTGAAATAAGGCAAGTAAGGGCTTGAAGAGCAAGGGAGAAGCTACTATGGAAGGGCTAGAATGGAAGCTGGTAGCCTTAGGATGGTGGCATTTTAATCTTCAAAGGAAGGAGGTAAGTGAATTCCTCTATTTACTTTATGCCCTAACTTTCAATAGCTTTTTTCTTGGGTTATGAAGGTATTAAGTGTGTGAATTAGCTTAGAAAAGTGATTAAATTAAGGTAAGGTAGCATAAATTCAATAGAAAGTAACTTATATAAGTAATAGATGAAAATAATTGAGTTTAGGTGGACTTTGCATAGTTGGCCAAGGGGTGACTATAAGGGTTGTTATGTGTTGATGATGTTTAATATGTGATTAGGATATTAGAAGTATGAATTGATGAGGTTAGGGTTAGCATGTAATGAATTCTTGTAAATTGGTGAAAGAATGCATGTGAGTATATAAGGCATGTGTAGTCGAGAGTTATGTTAACTTTGTAAATGTGTATAGGTTGTTTTAATGGTTCTATGGGGTGCTTGATGCTTGAGTTAGTGATATGTTATGTAAAAACAGGGATTTATGCATGAGTGTGTAATGGCATGGTATACATGATACATGGTATATATATGTATGTGAATGTTGGCATGGTAATAGTTAAGATGTATGTATGATAAATGATGACAAAGTGCATGTGATTGGCTATGAATCACCTAATGGCTGAGAGGTGTTAATGCCATGGTGGAGGCATGATAAGCATGGCATATATTCAAGCTGTATGTACATGAATGGTATGAGATAATACGTATGTAATGCATGATATAGAATTAGCATGAACTAGGCTAAAGTATGTCCCTAAAGTGAGACATAATGTAGGCATGAATTGGCATGCATAATAACCTTAAATTTGTTTAGAATTGATGTGTGAAAAATTGTTTAATTTTTGCCTTTAATGGCTATAATATGTGTATAAACAATATGCTGGAGTTATATGCCTAAAATGATGTAGTTAGGTTAGCTAGAATGGCCAAAATTATATTGGCATAAAGTTAATCAATACACACCATAAAATGGCATGTAACATAGACAAGGAATGGTATGAATAATAACCTTAAAATTTGACTAGTTGATTGGTATAAAAATGGCTGGTACTTTGCCTATAAGGGCTATGAATTGTAAATAAAAACCATGCTTATTTGTGTGCCTTTAAGGGCTATGTCTGGAAATGATGAGAATGGCTTTTAAGCTTATGATTTGGCCTTATGAAGTGCCTAAGATTATTTCGCTTAGAGTCTCAGATATGGATGTAAATAATGGCTGAAACTGCACTGAAAAATAAGGTGAATTAGACCTAAAATACTTATTAAAGGCTTGGCTACAATAACCTATAACTGTCCAAAATTACCTTTACCTGAATCAATAAATCCTTTAGACAATAAATGGCCTAAACTTATGAAATGTTTATGAAAGTAAAGCTAGCATAATATATGACAATTATTAGTAATTGTACCTTAAAGAATATTTTCTGATATTTTACCTAGCACAGCCTATTTATGGCTATACCAGATCGGGCATAATTTCTAATTATGCTATAAAAATGATAACTGTCTATTTTTAATATTTTAATATTATAAAAAGTTAATCAATAAGAAAATGGAAATTAATTGAGGTTAATGGCCCACTAGTTAGACACCCACTAGATAGGTTGACCGGTCAACTTAGGGATTCTTAGCAGCTGCTACACTATCTATTTTTTAGATAGGGCCAATACAGTAGCATAGGTCCCCATTAAGGCCATTATACTAGTAGATTAGACAGACCAATCTACTGGGCAGGCACAGCCACTTTTTCACTGATCATCATATGATGCCAGTACAACAGCGTAGGTCCTTGAGGCCTACTGCATTAGTCTGTTGGATAGACCAGTCTACTAGGCAGATAATTACTGATTATTTGCATATTGGGTGCCAGAATTCAATTGAGCCAATGCATTGGCATTGGTCTAGAATAGGGACCATTGCACCAATTTATTTTCCTTTTAGATCTAGTGTCTATTAGGGATGTCTCTTGAGTTGGGCTAGTTAAATTAATTAAATAAGATTAATAAATCCACATGTGACTATGGAACATGACCTAAGGGCATTTTATTAATTTTCCATTGATAATTAGTAAAGGCTTAAAATGGTCTATTTTATGCATTAAATGAGTAATAATGACTCAACACATAAATTATATGGTTCGCAATCATTAATTGGATAATTATAAATAGTAACACTGTAGGGGTAAAAAGGTAATTTGCATACTAAAGTTACATATTGAACATGAGACATAGGTATAAAGTAAAAATGGAAGTTATTGGACATATTTTTAATGGTTGAATTCACCACTGAGTATTTTTATACTCAGTATACCTATTTCGATGTGCAGGTACCTAGAATAGGAACATCACCTTATAAAACATGTAATAGAGTTCAGAGGTCACATTGAGAAAGTGGATCATGTATATAGAGTAGATTTTGCACTCTATGTACTTAGGTGGGGAATATGGGTGTGATGTATATAAGGGGCATAGGGTAGTTTTTGTATATATCAGACTATGCTATAATTAGCTAGGAGATAATTTCTCTTATATATATGGGCTTTGTGTTGTGTGTTTGTGAGCCTAAGGCTATGATTGCTGTGTGATAGAAAATGTGAATAGGATGATAACTGGGTTTCCAAAGTGTCCAGGAGAGGTGATATATAATTTTGAAGTGCATATAGGTGGAATTGGAATTTTTGGTTTGTGACCAGGGCAGCCGCTATGCTACCAGATTTTTAAGTGATATCCGATTAAATTAGATTCTTTTTGTAATGGCTAAAATATGATCACATGAACTAAAATGGATTATAGGAACTATCTTGAATAAATTTGGAACCAGATAGAGTTTTCTAGTGCATTATAATAAGTAAAAGTTAAATGAATAAACATGGGGGAAATTTTAAGATGGGTGACCTGGAAGGAAGTGCACTACTTATTGGGTTTCTTCGGGAATCTAGTAGGGGGTGTCACATTTTGTGGTATCAGAGCAAATGTTAATGTTCTTAGGCTAAGTACATGAGTGTAAATGTATAAGTTTCAAATTCCTTTAAACTGTTAAACTGCCCGGGGTTGAGAAGGAAAAGTCTTCTATAATACAAGAGTAATTGGCCGAGTTACCTGAAGAATGGGACAAGGAACCAATTGGTTTTATAACCATAGTTATACAAGGAGTAGGTTATACATTAACACCTAAACCCAATAATGCTGCTCAGTAGCTAGAGTCACAAGTGATTGACTGACAGTAGGCAAGAGTAACCCCTGTCCTAGTACACTAGAAGTAGTACATGAAAGGACCCTATCAAATTCTTAAAGTATGTTAATGAAATTATTTTCAATGATATATACACATAATATAAGAGATTCTTGATAAGAATGAATGTAGGGTTAAGGATATAGACAGCTAAACCTCAAAAAGAGGGATTTTGTAATACTAGTACTAGTTGCAGGTGGCAGGAAGGAAATTGTACCAAAAAGGAGAGAACTCTTTTAGAGAAAAAGGCAGTCTAGTTACGGGCATAGTCTCAACCTAGGTCCCAGTAGCAACTAGGGTACTAAGGGTAGAGGTAGAAATAGACCTAGAGGTCAGGGTAAGCTTCTACTAGTAGACCTTTATTGCCTCCTCGAGTCTTACTTCTTGTACAAGGGGTAACTAAAGTGGATCTCCCATATGTGGCTTTGGTAGAAGAGGCACTAGGGGCAATGCAGAGAAGGCAAGTGATAAGAATGTCTCGATTGTGGTGTTAGAGACCACTGTAAAGAGAGGGTCCTCAGGATAAGTAGAGGGTGCTCAAACGTAGATACCTAATGTTGCGCCCCAAAGTAGGGGTCAGAGGTAGATTGAAGGAGAGCAGTCTAGTGTTAGTTAGGGTACTAAAATTAAGGCTTGTGCTTCGGCCACATAGGGTGCAGTAAGAACTAGAAAAAACGCTATAGCACTAGATAGTATAATTGGTATAATGTTTACCTAATGTTAAAGTCTTGGCTTTGATAGGCCCTGATTTAATGTCCTCATATGTATGAAGTGAACAAACACAGAATAGGCAAACAAAGCTTAAGCACATTGATGCAGACATAAGAGTTAGTAACCTTATAGGGCAATGACTAATTATAAATATAAGAAGTTGACCCTCCATATTATACAAGGACTGATAGTGACAATGGATGGTAGGAAGAACCTTCTAGACAATCTTATCTTTGCCATTAAGAATATAACAACTCCTTCAGAAGGGGTAAGGCATGTTTGGCCTATGGTGTTGATCTAAATGATTTAATTCTAATCTAGCATATATTCTAGTTATATCTGAGTTTTTTTATATACTCCCTGATGAGCTATCAAGCTTACTACCTTAGAGGGAGCAGAATTTGATATTGAAATGTATTTTGGTATTGCTTTAGTGCTTATTGTTTATATAGAATGGCACCTATTGAAATAAAAGGGACTAAGAGTACAGCTTCAAGAGCTATGTGATAAGGGTTTTATTAGACCTAGTATAACTCTTTGAGAAGTACTTATACTGTCTACTAAGAAAGGAAGACAAGTCATTCAAGCTGTATATTATTTCATAGGTAGTTAAATAGAGTGGTTATGGAGAATAAGCATCCCCTATTTAGATGGATGATCTCTGTGATCATTTGAGAGGCTTTGGTTAATCTTCTAGAATTGATATGAGATTTGGATAATACCAGTTGAGATTTAAAGGAAGCTAATGTTTTTAAAATGGTTCTCAGAACTCGACACGAGCATTTTGAGTTTTGGTGGTGCCATTGGGGATGCACCAATAGTCCAATAATTTTTATGGAACTTAATGAACATAACTTTCCAATCTTATATAGGTAAGTGGTGATAGTGTTTATAGATGGTATTCTGGTGGATTCTAGGAACTAAAAAGTATTATGAATATCACTTGAGGGTTGTGTCATAGACCCTAAAAGAGAGATAGTTGTGTGCTTAGCTCAATAGGTGAGTTTGGCCGAGTGAAGTTCCTTCTCTATGTTATATAGTTCCACTAGAGGGAATTAAAGTTGATTCTAGGAAGGTAAAGGTAGTACTAAAAAAGGGAACCACTCGAGAAGGTAACTAAGATGAGAAATTTTTTTGGCCCTAGTTGATTACAAAAGTCTTGTAAGAGGACTCCCATTACTATCACTCTTTTAATCAGATGGATTAGAATGAATGGGAGATTTGAATGGGATGGTAAGTGTTAGACCAATTTTGAGCAACTGAAATAGGTGCTGATAGAGGCTCTTATTTTGATTCAACTTTAATAGGGTAAGGACTTTATTGTGTACGGTGATGCTTTATTGAATGGTTTAGAATGTGTGTTGATGCAGGATAGAAGGGTAGTGGCTTATGCTTGAAGACAGTTGAAGACTCGAAAGGGAAATTATCTTACCTATAACTTGGTGCTAACTACAATTGTGTTTGTTTTGAAAACATGAAAGCACTAGTTGTACGAAAGGGAGATACTGCATGTGTATAAACCATAAGATCCTAAAATATTTCCTTGCTAAAAAAAAGCTGAACCTAAGTAGGGAAGTTGGTTAGAGTTGATCAAGGATTGTGATTGCTTGATTAACTACCAAATAGGAACTTGTGATAATTCTAAAGAGTATTAATGATAATTATAGTGCACTTTAGGAAAGGCTATGCTAGTTGAGTTATAGATAAAGCCAGATTTTTTATAGCAGATGAGGGAAAAATAGAGGGAAGAGGAATAGTTAGCTCAAATGGTAAACAAAACTTAAGAGGGGAAGTCTATAGGGTTTGAGTTGACAACAAGATGAATAGTTGTGTTATCAGAACAAACCATGCATAACTTGTACGAATGACCTGGAGTTATAAATACATAAGGAGACATATAAGGCTCTTTGTTTTATGCATCTTGGGATGAAAAACATGAACTTGAAATTTTACTATTGGTGGCTTACTATGAAAAGAGATGTGGCAAAATATAATGCCAAGTGTTTGACATTCTAACAAATGGAAGTTAAGCATCAGGTTCCTTCTAGATTGTTGTATCTTATAGTAATACTAGAGTGAAAATGAGAAAGGCTAACCCTAAGTTTTGAGATGGGTTAACCTTTGGCCAAAAGTAAATGCAATGTTATATGGATAATTATGGACATGTTGACAAAGACAGTTTAAGTTACCCAATTAAGATGGATTAATTCTTAGAGAGGCTAGATAGACTATTCATGGATGAGATAGCTAGATTTTATGGTGTGCTAGTGACTGTCATTTTTGACAGGGATCTTTGTTCACCTTTGGATTTTGGAAGAAGCTGCAAGTAGCTTTGGGCACCAGATTGGGTTATAACACAATTTTTTATTCTCAGTTTGATAGATGGTTAGAAAGGGCGATAGGGATATTTAAAGATATGTTACAAGGATGTGCCAGTAAGCTTACAGGTAACTGGGAGCAGAACATGTTCTTGTCAGAGGTTGCTTATAATAATAATTACCTATCTAGTTGGGGATAGACCCATATGAGGCATCGTAGGGTAGACGATGTAGGACTTATTCATGTTGAAGTGGGGTTAGATAGAGAAAGATCTCTACTGTGGATTTAATCCAAAGGGTAGAAGAAAAAGTGAAGTTAGTCAGAAAAAGGCAGATAGCAGCTGTGATTAGATAAGAACCCTATGCTAGTTTAAAATGGGGAGTTATTGAATATACAGTTGGAGAAAAAGTGTTATAGAGGTTTCACTGGGGAGAAGGGTGCAGAGGTCTAGGAAAAATGGAAATTGAGTCCCAAGTTTAGTGGACCCCACGGGAATACTGACAAGGTCAGACCTCTAGCATACAGGCTTGCACTACCACCAGAGCTATGGTAGATACCTAATGTTTTCCATTTTTCTATGCTCAGGAAGTAAAAATTAGATCTATTACATGTGATTTCGATGACATTTATTGAAGTACAGCCAGATTTAAGTTATGAAGAGGAAGCGATATAGAGTATGGCTTGTGGTATGAGATAAATGCAGAAATGAGTCCACACCACTGTTATAGTGCTATGGAGTTGTTAAAATGCAGAGGAAGTTATCTAAGAGCTAGACGAGCAAATGAGGGCTTAGTATCCTTCTTTAATTACTCCATGTAATTTTAAGGATGAAATTTTCTTAAGAGGGAAAGAAATGTAACGTTCGTGCTCTAAGGCTCTATGAGCAGTGCCACTGGGTTCGAGAAGTGCACCTAAGGTGCTGGGTCACTTGCATGCAAGCCGAGGCAATGACATTAGCCATGAAATTTTAAGGGGCTTTAATTTGATGAAAAGAGTAAAATATAAAAATTTAGTAGAACCAACAATTCATTTTGGATTGTAAGCTACCTCTCGGTATAATAAAATTTTTTTCGATCGGGATTGACTCGAGATGTGCCTAGACGGACCCCAAAATAGTGGACCTTAAAGCTCAAAAATTATGCTAAGTCCACTAGGGAAAGAATTTTTGAAATCAGAGGAAGTTTGTAAATTCTCGTAATTTTTTAGGTTGGCATGCAAATCGAGGCAGTATGAAAAATTGCCCTATCGATGGAATTTGACTACAAAAATTTATGAGCAGGTAGAGGGATTAAAATAGGAATTTTAAAACCAACAGTGTAATTTTTGGAGGTCCGAGTGAATTTAGGTGAATTTTTGAAATTTTCTAAAAAACTAAGCCATTTCGAGATAGATCAGGTGGTTGTGGGACCCACCCACACATGACTAGCTGGTGAGGACCCATGCCAAGTGGCAAGGCCACTTGACAAGAGGAAAATCCACTCATAAAGAAGGATTTTCTCTTTCCCTGCCCGCTGCTAGAACCACTGCCATCCCTACTTCCCTCTCCTATTTTTATCATCTTCCTTAGCTCTATTTTGGATTTTTTAGGTTCCTAAATTCAAGTTGGGGTGTTAGGAAAATCTTAGAAGAAGAATCATGGCCAAAGGATTTTCCAATAATTAATTAAAAATCCCTAAAGGTCCTGGGTCAAAACTAGTCTAGTAGGAGTACCAAAGGTGAGTTCCTTGCATCTCCTTTAGTTTTTCTTGAATTTTTATGGCTAGAACTAATTCTATGAGGTACCTAACACCTGTGGGGATATGCGTGGCTTTGGTTTAAGGTGAAATGAGGTAAGGAAGGGCTTGAAGAGCAAGGGAGAAGCTACTATGGAAGGGTTGGAATAGAAGCTGGCAACCTTGGGATGGTGGCATTTTGATCTTCAAGGGAAAGAGGTAAGTGAATTCCTCCATTTACTTCATGCCACAAATTTTCAATAGCTTTTTTCTTGGGTTGTGAAGGTATTAAATGTGTGAATTAGCTTAGCAAAGTGATTATATTAAGGTAAGGTAGCATAAATTCAATAGAAGGTAACTTATATGGCTAATTAATGAATATAATTGAGCTTAGGTGGACTTTGCATAGTCGGCTGAGGGGTGGCTATAAGGGTTTTTATATGTTGATGATGTTTAATGTGTGATTAGGATATTTAAAGCATGAATTGATGAGGTTGGGGTTAGCATGTAATACATGTTGGTATGTAAGGCATGTGTAGCTGAGAGTTATGTCAAATTTGTGAATGTGTATAGGTTATTTTAATAGTCCTATAGGGTGCTTGATGCTTGAGTTAATGATATGGTATGTAAAAAGAGGGATTTATGCATGAGTGTCTAGTGTTTTCACTATGGCCATGACATTTAAGGCATGTGTAGTGGCATGGTATGCATGATACATGGTATATATATGTATGTGAATGTTGGCATCGTAATGGTTAGGATGTATGTATGATAA
>CANXYI010892456.1:0-12912 GCA_948208565.1 Hura crepitans
GGGTGGTAATAGACATCAATAGGCCTAAGTTGGCCTAGTGTATATATATATAGGCCATGCAAAGGTGTAATGAGGCTAATGGTGATTTAAGCAAAATAATAGAATAAAAAAATGAAATTGGTTAAAATGACACATAATAATATGTTTAATAATGCCTATATAGTTAGACAACCTAGTTTGGATAGGTTGACTGGTCAACTAGGATTTTTAGCAGCTGCTAGCATACCTTTGAGTATGAGACCTATGGGTCATTGATTTATGTGCCAACAGGCATGAGAGCCGACGGGCCTAATTTTATTTACACATCTAAGGATGTGAGTACCTACGAGTCTAAGATTACACATCTGAGGATGTGATTGCCTTTGGGCCTAAGATTACGTACCTAAGGGTATGAGAGCCTTCGGGCTTAAGTATTATATATCTATGAATGTGAGAGCCTTTGAGCCTAAGTATACGCATCTATGGATGTGAGTGCCTTCGGGCCTAAATATACATACTTATAAGTGTGAGAGCCTTCAACCTAAGTTATTCCATTATCCAGTCTTGGTTAGTTGTCTTATTGATACAGGCATAAGTTAAACAAATAAAATCACACAAAAATGCATAAATTAGAATTAAATGTTAAATGATATTAATATGGGACAAATGGACATAAGTAGGCTGAATGCCACAAAAAATCGATCTTAAGGTGTTTAGATATGATTATTATCATTCATATGGCTATAAATGGTGTAATTATGATTATGATGTGGAAATGGGTCTATGATTGTATAAGGGCATTATGACCCGAAAAATATATGACATTATTCCTTGTAATTCATAATTACAGTATAGTAGCTTACATGCAGTTATGATGATGATATGATATATGTTGTGCATTATAGCCTATAAATGATTGTTATATGATGTTTATGGGATTTTTGGCATGTTTGGTATCTAAAGGCATAATTATTGCTTGAAATGTGTATCTTTACATATAAGACACCAAAATTGCATATTTATGATATTAAAATTAATATTGACTTGTGTTGTATATATGGGCATTGCTAAAACTAACCTTTTTGCAAGTTAAACTGATTACACCACTAAACGAGAGCTTAGCACATTATTTGTTTGTGATGTATAGGTACTAAGGTAGTAGATTAGAGCCAAAGCTTCTGCATATCAAGAGACATGAAGATAACCCTATGTGGGTATTTTTATACTTTTTGTAATAGTGATTGTGATGTAAATGTAATGGGTTAATAGTTACTATGCTTTTGTGATCTCAGAGGGATTGGGTCTAATCTATATTTTGCAATGGCTTTTTGTACTCAAATATTATAACTATTGATGTTGCTTTTCTGCTTCTCACATGTTTGTGTATGGATTAATGAGTTTGCATGTCAAAATGTTATCTGTGGAGAGCCTGAGGCTCGTTGTGTTTTGTGTTGTGATTGGAGGGTCAAGAGGACCTATTAGGTTGTAGATGAGATTATTGATATTATACAAGTATTTTTAAGCAAGTAAAAATTTGGGAAAGTATCTCAGTACAGCTGTTATGCTGTCAAATTTTTGACATGATGACCTCAATTTATGTGTTAAAAAGTTTTTTAATATTTTATTACATATTGAAACAAAAATGTTTTCCTAAAGAAAATTTTTAAATTTTAAAGTGATTTTGTATAATGAAACTGGATATCATTTTGCATGCACATATCCCCCATTCGGGTCTAGTGTACGGATCAGGTAGAGGGCGTGATAAAAAAAATTAGAATCATTTCTTAAAAGTACCACCTACCTTAGTAAATTAAATTAATAACTATTGCAAATTAAAGAATGCTTTTAACCACTAATACTTTATGCTATGTATGAGAAACATTTATTGGGTATGCATGTTTTGATTTCTTAGATTCTTTTGTGAATTAGAATGCAATGTATGTATCATTTAATGCTAGTTGTATACAAGAAATGAATATAGATTTGGACTTATAAAGCAATGATTGCATAAACAGTACCATATATAAATATAAGTTGTACTAATAATCATAGAGGATTTATGTGTATGTCTGCATGGGATTAGCGCATTTATGATTTCAAATATAAGTGAGCAAGATATAAGAAAAGACTTAATGTTAAGAATATTCTGTATGAGTACTGATATCTCTATAGCATTGATGACATAAAGAAATAGTTGTTATTTAGAATATTAATGTGGATATATTTGTAATTATAAGAGAATATTATGTGGTAGCATGATTTATTATGTATAAGAATTATTTTCTTTTTGCTGAACTAATGTGATGAGCTTATATGTGTATATATATTGAACTTAAAAATAATTTGATATGAGAAATTAATTATGAGATGTTGCCCTAATAAACCTAGATAGATTATTATAGCTTAAGATCTATTAGGCAGCCAACTTATTTATCACTTTAGTGCATACATGTCTACTTGGGGAGTTTCTCCCATACTTGTTATCTGGGCACACTATGCCATATTTGATAAATTCTTTTACATGTTACTTGGATACTTCAATGTCATACATTATTATAAGTCTTGCTATCTAGCCATAGTAACTGTCATAGGATTATTGCAGGCACAGATTTATAAAATGATTTTAAGCATAATATTGAATTTTAAGACAAATGAATAATGATCAATAAATATATAAAGCTTAAAATGATCTCATAGATATTAATAATTTAATTAGCAAGTTAATAAGAAATGAATTTGTGCAGTTGCATGTCTGTCATAAGTCTATTACTTAAATACTCCGAATATTTAGACATAAATATCATATGCAAATTTTAAATACTATAATTGCTATGAAGAATGGATGGTATGATGTATACATAATGATTAAATGCTTTTATATTTTTGTTACATGCATTTAAGAGACTTTTGCTCTTAATATCATGTAAATTGTATTACTATTAAATACTTTATATATGAGGAATATTATGCGTAGGCATGTATGTTTCACTTGTTTTAACTATTTATGTAATGCCCGTAAATCTTAGTTTCATGAATAGTACCTTCAAGGTATAAATAGTATCTCACGGGATGCCAGGGCACCTTATGATGGCCAAAAGGGGGCGTACTAGTTATAAAACTTTGACAGGCTAGAAAATAATTAAAATGAAATAATTAAAACTTTTAGCAGAACTAATAAATCATTTTAGGCCAAGAATTAGTAAACAGTGGCCTTAATTGAGTTTGTGTCCAGAATGGTCTGAGATGTGCTCGGATGGACCTAAAAATACCATACCTTGAAGGTCAAAAATTCCAATGAGTCTATTAGTGAAGGAATTTTAATATTATAAGGTCATTTGATATTTATTTAGAATTTCTTAATTACATGAGTGAATAGTAACCCTAGTCACTAAAGGAGTTTTGACTCGAGATTTTATAAGGCCCTTAATGGCCACTATCAAGAATTTTTGGCACTAAAACCATGATTTTTAGAGGTTTAGAGAAATTATTTTGAATTTATGAATTTTAAAAGAAAACCAAATTAAAATGGACTATTGGATTGACACATGGCATGATCCGAGCCATCTACCTCACTAATATAAAAAGGTTTGCACATATGGGGGTGTCACATGTGCCAAGAGACCTCTTCTCCTCCTCCTCCTCCTCCTATCACACTAGGTTGATGCCATTCTCACTTTCTCTCTCCTCCCATTTTTCTTCTTTATCTCTCTCAAATCAAAGTAAAACCTAGCAAAATTTATATGATTCTTCACCTCCACAATCTCCTGAAGCCACTCCAACTGACATAATTCAAAAATAGTGCCCAAAAGTGAGATATTAACACTTGATGAATAGTGTCAAATTTAGGTGTATGTGATTTTATCCTACTTTTTATTTTTGTTTTAGGTAGTTCTATGTGAGCCTAGCTTAACCATGTAACTAGCTTTCGATTTAGAGTTATGTAGAATTTTTGAAAATTTTCTAAACCCTAGAATGTGTATGTTTATAGAAAAAAAAAGAAAGGCTTAGAGAGGAAAGGCAACCAAGGCCTTGAAGTGGTAAAGAAGGGTGTTTTGCCACCCTAGGTATGTGAATTTGATGTAATATATGTGTGTGCACGTATATGTGTGTGAAAGAGTGTATGGAAATACAAGTTTGTGTGTGTGTGTGTGTTAATGTAACTATGCTAATGTAACTATAAGAAGTCTATATGTGTGACTAAAGTGTGAGAAATGTGTATGCTTAGGTTATGGCCTAAAGGTGTGTGTAAAGATAATGTTAGTGTGCAAGCGTGTATAATGAGAAATTAGGATACATTTAAGCTAGAATGTGGACATAAAGAATGCTGGAAATGTGGCATTTAGAAAGGGAAATAATGGTGAGTTGAAATGCATAATATGACCTAAATTGTGATAAAGCATAAAGTATGTACATGTGTGTGAATATGATAATTGATGGTAATGAGAATGAGACATGGAATGGATAAATGCACAGAAGGGAAATGGGTGAAAGAATGTAAGTAGATATGATATTAAGTAATGGTAATAATAATAATAATAAGGTGTGAAAATGGTGATGACAATGATATGTGATATTAATGTAAGTGAGATGGATTGCATAATGATGATGACTCGAGATTTGAAGTCATAGAAATGACAAAATGAATAGTAAAATGATAGTAAAATGGATCGCACTTACGAGACATGTAAAAATGGAAATATGCATATAATTATGATGAACATAAACTACATTATGTGTAATGATGAATGACCTATAAATTTCTAAATAAATTGGTAATTAGAAGTTGGCTTACATCAGTTAGACACCCACTAGATAAGTTGACAAATCAACTAGGGAATTAGTAGCTACTAAGGGTTTTGGTCCTCCTAGGCCATTGTCTGTCTATTTGATATGGCGAGTGTAGCCACTGAGGTTCTGATAGTGAGCCCTATACACTCGAGTATTGAAAAGTTTATATGGGTTGATCCCTACTTGCCCACTTTATTATGGATTTGGGAGGTCCCCCGGGGCTGATCCCTACTATCCCTACAGTTAGGAGGTCTACCAAGACTAATCCCTGCCACTATGATTTAGGAGGTTCTTATGAACTAATCCCTACTATTAGATGGAGTTGGGTAGGTGCAGCTACCAAGGTCTAAAATATGGGCCACTACACAATCTGGATCCTGTTATCTAGTGTTTTTAAGAGTAGTCTTTCTAATATGGGTCTGAGTGACTAAAAAGAAATATACACACTTAATATAATACTGATAACTTTTGTATGACTTAATAAACAAGATTCAAAACAATGGAGGATATGCTTGAGTAACTTAGAATAGTTATAAGACATTGAAGTACAATAATAGGTGTAGATGACCTACTTTTAGGCCTATGATGATAACGAGAGATAGGCTTTAAAGCAATAATACACACCACTAAGAAACTTAGTCCACACGGACTAGCATGGTATTGGTCCATCCAGACATAATGTCACTAGGTTTATACCAGCCCACCTAGACTTTATCAAGCCTAAGGCCCATGGTCTGCCTAGATAAGTCTAAGTTCACATCCACATGGACTAACTCAAACCTAGCCTAAAGCCCATAGACTAGCAAGAAAACCTACAACCTAGGTCCATACAAACTAAATAGTCTAAGTCCATATGGACTTACCGATATGAGAGCTTCCAAAAGCTCAAACTTCCTATTTAAACTATGTTTCCTAATCCTAAAAGGATTTTAACTCCTTTTGGATAGGAAAAGCCTTCTCTTAAACCTATAAATGCTCCTCTTGGGAATAAAAATTGGAGAGGCAAATTTGAAGAGCCAAAAACCCTACTATCCAAGGGTCCAGGAGATAATTCCAACATTGATTTGAGCAACTAGTTTTTAACCCACACTAAAAAATTTGATTCTTTTTAAAAACCCTACACTCCTATGTTGTTGCTTAAAAGTCTCTTTATAAGGTAAGATCTGATGCCTTCTACTATTGATATGCTATATATTCATACCATTTTATTTAGGCTATGATCTCCCATGATTAATCATAAGTGAGATGACTCTATATGAATCCCCACATTGATCATAGGAGTAGCTCTTTGCTTTGTACTGGCTTGTTGTTTGTAAAGGACCATTAACATGTTATGAACATTTTGTGATTTTGATATAATCACACATACTTAACTCTAAGCATGCTCACATCCACATAGACTAATTATGTTGAAACGTGTGTAACCTGTTGTCCACGTCAACTACTGTATAATGTTGTTTTATTCTGTCTCTTATCTATCATACATCGAATGTGTCATATTGATAATGCTCATATTGCAACATTACATAACTATTATATAAATGTCAATGGTATGCTGGAACTATTATTTAGTCTACACAGACTCCCTTTCACAAAGAACATAATCCATACGAATAGTTATGTCTTAAGTGTGTCTATGTTGTCTTATAGTCTACACGGACTCCCTCTCATGAGAAAGTAGTCTATATGAACATATGTGCAAAATCTCAATCTATACGCATGTATGCTATCTATGATCAACAAGTTCATAATTTTACAATGATGATTCTTAGACACACATCATGATTCATCTACATTTATAAGCATGATTGTTGTAAATCTATCTCATAAGGTCCTTCAGATCATTACATGTTATTTTTAACAATTCCCTGAGTTGCATACAAGTGATCATTCTAGCAAGATTGAAAGTTCATATGGATATGATATCTTTTACATGGAATAATCTGCATAGACATATATTAGAGCTGTAATGGGTCTGAATGGACTTGACGATGCACAGGCGAGACCTTTTATGTGATTTGTACTATCTCATTTGGTTTTGTACTCTTTTCTCCCTTTTGCTTATTCTCAGTTATAATATGTAGTTTAATAACTTGTTTTACACGTAAAAACCTAACCTCACGTCAAATGGTTTTCTTCATAATTAATTGGTGTTTTCTTAATGAAATGGTTTTAAGTTTTCCTTAATGAAAGTCACATGAAAAATGTATTTTAACAAAAGCCAATCTCATAGAGATAGGAGTTGGGCAATTATCACCAATTCTTATGAAATTATGGGTAGTTGTCAAGTCACACCACAATCAATGAATGAGCCAATTCCTAGATGTGCAATATATTATTATATCTATTGTATGATATAAAAACTATAGTTTACTTTCTCTAAGTGAAAAGATGACATGAATGTTTCAATTATAATGCATGCTTGCTTGATATGGGATTGATAAATGTTACAACATAAAGAAAGGCATATTATTGGCGCATAAATAAGATCTAATTTTGAACCCTTTCTAGGCAAAAGATTAGTGACCCTAGTGTAGAGCTAAGTGGTGACTCCAAACACTAACCACTTTCATCCCTGATAAAATAAAATAAATCTATAGTGGCGACTCCATTGGGGATTAAGAATTTAAATCTAAAAGTGCCCAAGTAATAAGCCATCTAGTATTCTAACTTTTATCAATCCAATGTATTGCACTTTATATAAACTGTGTCCCTTTCACCCTGGATGGTGTTGTGAACCATAAACCCATTTTTCATTCAAGGATGGGGAATTGCTAGCATATCCGTCACTCACAAGCCTTATACCTTTTGGTCTATGAAATGGTGAACTAATCGGTCACTATTATCCTTTATTGTAAAGACCCATTAGGAGGAACCCTTACTTTTAGGAGCCTTAATCCTTTTGACTAAACTGTGAGACCATATAGTTAAGCTTAGCAACTTTCCCTAGGTTTTATGACTAAAGAGTTTGCGATTGAATTATGATTGCTATATAGGCATATTACATTTAACCTTATTTAAAGTGGGCTAAGCCTATTTCGCCTTTTATCTGGAATAGGCCCAACCTAATTTCATCTCAAATAAGACTTAAATGTCATGGGCCATTATACTTGCATGCACTTTAAACGTGAGTGTTCATTGGCCTAATTTGGATTATAAATAAACCTATGCATCCCCTGATAATGCTTAGGTAACCTACCTAGGAAAGAAATGGTTAAACCATGTGTGTGGGAGTAATAAGGTTGGAAGGTTTATTACTTGTGTTTGTCCTTATACATCTAACATGTATCCTTTTATATACACATATATAACACTGTATTGTACCTACTCTATGATGTAAACTTCTTACTTTTTTTTGTAAATATACATTGTAACATACTTATCCTTAAATATCCCATTCATGACATAAGCTTTTTCTAAAACACCCATGTAATGTCTTAGTTCACATGCATTGCAAACACACTTTATGTAGACTTAAGTACACTTCACACTAGCACATGACACACTAACCATGCATCAAAGGTTGTCATCTTATAAAGCTTTATTGACTTCTTAGTCATGCATCTTGTGACCTCATTTATGCAATAACTATCTATACCATACATCCACACATATGCATGCATCATATATGTTCTCGATAAATCATCCATACATAAGACATGAAGCACATGTGTTAGGCATCACTAGGAATCATATACACTGTTAGGCACATCTACAAATCATGCATTGTGGAAGTCACATACATGCACTAGAATCATAGGCTCTCATTCATGCATTAATTATACTTATGTTGCACATGCATGACACTACCCCATTCATACTGCTTAGTTAGTCATGCATCACTGATCCATACAAGCATCCATGTAACACCCTAGATTGCATATATTGTAAACACACTTTATATAGGTATATCTCAAACTAACACATGATCATCCTTATATTAGGACCTTCTAAACTAACCCATACATTAGCTATCCATGTAAGCACATATAACATAGACATCATAACATCGAAGGAATATGTACCTCACAACCTTTCACATGACATAGACCTTTATATGTATATCTAGAACCATGTATACATCTTCACATGTATCCACATAAAACCATGTATACATCTTTACAAGCATTTTTTTTCATATGCTTAAAGCCCAAATAAATCCCTATGTGTATCTAGAATCATACATGCACCCTCACATGTATCTTTATCACATATATTTGCAATCATATGTATCATATATGTACCTCTATGCATACATTTTTTATACCTCTATCTTATATAAAGAACCTTATAAGTGCCCTAACATGTGTCGCATATAGGTCTAGTCCCTAACTATAATGAGCATGTATCATTCATCATAAAATCATATATGCTTATCTCAACCATCCTAACCCAGTACTTTACACAGTGTAAGGTATAACATGCATCAATCCTTAGAAAACCTACTTGTCCATGCACAACAAACATATATGTATTATAATCCATGTACTTTATAGCTCGCATTGTCCTCACAAACTTGTATCAAGTCATACCCATGCATTCACATTTGGCACATATCATCTATCATGTAGACTGTATTAATCTTGTACCATCTTACCTAGTATAGGTGTGACATGCATCTATTGCATATCCATATACATTTGTAGTCACATTATGTCTAGGCACATTATGTGCATATTGCATGCAATCATCTATGCAAGTTAAGTATAACCTAGCATCATGCATCATATCATATTAACCATGTATCACGCTAACTATAAGATCATTCTTCGCTCAAGCTCTTCAAAGGAAAAGACTCAACCCTCTCCTTCCTTTAACACTCTTCACTATAAAAAATGGCAACCTCACCTAAAACTAAAGGCGAGAGTTAATTTGTGACTATAGGCATACTAAATGAGGTAATGACAGTGCTAGAAAAATAAATAATAATGTTCATAAAGGATAAGATTCAATAGAAGCTTGGGCGGATGGCCTAACAATAGGTTGTAAGCTTAATCAAGGAAGCAAACAATGACCAGGGAACCAAGCCCAATTGCCTGCCATGCAAGTTCACTACGCTAAACAAGCCCTTAACCATAATGTTTGAAGAATTGAGGGAGAAGAACTTTCTTCAATCATTGACACCTAAACCTACCCATAACAATTTCCATAAAATATCACCATGATTTATATTGTGCATATCATCAAAGGACTAGTCATCTCGCCAACAAATGCACAACCCTCCACCATGCCATCTAAGACCTCATAAACCATGGTGCAATATCTAATCTTAAAGATCACCTATCATCGAACCTCACTGTTATCCCCTAAATCTCTGAAAGCAAGTTCCCTCTTTTTGACATTCGGTCTACCACCCCATGAGCCAAGTGTTCCCTTTTTCTAATTCCCACTAGGCCAATCAATCAAGAGCACGAGCCTAGGCAAAAGTTAGGAAAATTACGAGAAAATATTTAGTCAAAAAATCTTTGGATTGTCCAATAATAGGGATATCATTAATGCAATACTCGAAAAGATCAAAAGCTAAAAGAATCCAAAAAACTGGGGGCATGAAGCTAGCACCCACATCAAGCTACTTATTAATCTTAGAAGCTATATAGACTAAGATATATCACTTTAAGTTCATAGTCTACAAAAGTGCATATCCAGCCATTTCAAAGGTGCAAGTCCATAATCAGTTGATTGAACCCAACACAATCAGATCCCAAGCCTTAACTAAATATGGATAAATTGAATTTAAAAAATAAAAAAAAAAGCTCACTAGGTTAAGAACTCATAAATAGTTGCCTAGGTAAAAGTTAGAGCATACCTCACTAAATTGAAAACTCGCAAAGGGCGGCTTAGGCAAAAATTAGCGGTCGAGAGAAAATATTTAGTAAGAAAATCTTCAGACTAGTAAATAACAAAGGTACCATACTATGCAATCACATATATTTACATGCTCATTCATCTTAATCACTCATTCTTCAGCCATACATTTTTCATAGCAAATTGACATTTTGGCCAAGCCTTTGTCTTACCATCATTCTCCTTAACTCAACCTACTTCTCAATAGCTTCCCTAGATTTCTATCACCTTAGCTTGACCTATTTCTTCATAAGACATCTCATACCACTTCACACCTTCACTGCTCTCAAACCTAAGTTTTTCTTATGACGAGTCTAAGAGAAGAATGATCCTAATAACATAATGTGTACTAACTCATGCATTCAGACACATTGTCACACTTACATCACAAAAAAATAGGTTCACTCACTCTCACTCATTCATACATCCATTTTAGGCAAAAATGCCTATTCTACCTATACATACATATGCCTTCATTATACATCCATCACAAGAAGAACATTTATTCATCATAAATAAAGATGCATTCATCATTCAACATATATTTTCCTTCATTCATTTATCCAGGATAGGATAAAGAGCATTTATAACTCGTTGACAATATGACATTGACACATTAGTTCACATAGGTAGCCAAATATATAAAAGGCCACATTTGCATCGTACATGGATCTCGCTCTTAATTTAAGTGAGCATTAATATAGTCAATCACATACACTCATTCATATTCATACACTAGCACATTTACCAATTTTACTACATCTTATTGTCATCATTTACTCATTTAGAGCACCTTACCCAAGTAACATTTGACATATAATATACATTCTTTTCACAAATGTGTGCTTTCATACATTTAGATAAACACAATATGTCATCGTATTCATAAGCTGCCAACATACACGTTCGCACGATCTAGGATAGCATTACATTCATTCATACATCAAAAGAAGAGTTTCATTCATTTACTCATCTAGGAAGAAGTTATATTTGTCGTATGTGGGCTTTCATCTATTCTAGGAAAAGATACCTATTTGTCAGTACATACATCGTACATATATTATAGGAAGAGAATCATGTATTCACTCATTTAGAAAAAGTTATGTTCATCACACAGTCACCTGTACATGCATAGCCTCTGTCCATTTATAGAAGTTAGAAGCCATATGCATACTACTTATTCACCTAAATCCATTTAACAAACATGCAAATGCACATCTCACTCACATGTATGAAACCTCATGCAAAATACATCAGTTCGTCTACCATGCTTTTTCACCACACATGTCTATGTTTACTCAACCCTTGTATACAAACCCATATATGCACTAGTGTAGTTAAAGTTTGCATAAGATTGCTCTAATTTTATGATGCATGCTCATTCATTATGAAAGTAGTGTTCATTCATCAGCGTATGCATTAGCATTCACCTATGTGCATTCACGTGTCACTGTTATTCAAATCCTAATATCCATGTTACGTTCGTTAGCCTCAGATACACATGTTCACCTATGCATTTATGCATACATGTACCATTTAATAAATAAATTTAGACATTTCAAATATATATAGGCTTCACATATAGTATATTTACATATATATACATAAGTTGCAGGCCTTCTTTACTCCTCCTCGCTCTTGATGTCCTCGTCATAAGAAGAAAGCACCAACTTCTCAGCAATCTTTAATGCCCTCAGCTTTCTCTTGGCAACATGTAGCGAGGCCACCCTCCTAGCTAGATCATTTTGTAAAAAGAATAAAAGATCAGCACCTCTCATGCACACCATACATACATACACACATGATTAATGACTGTAAGAAAAGACTCACCATAAGGATATGAGTCTCATCAACCATTGCCCTTCTAAAGCCCTCCATTACATAGGCAGTCCTCTTAACTGAAGCCTTTCTAACTTGTCCAAGCAAGAAATATTACATATCATAGAATCGACAAATCAATAATGTCAAAAGGTCATAAAGGAAATACTAAAGTGGTATCAGCTAGCTTAAAAGGCATAGGCCAACCATCCTTAATCTAAAGCCATATGGAAGTCAATTCTCCATCAATGCCATACCACATGTAGCTCAGCTCCAGCATGTTAATAAGAGTACCAATGACCTCGCCAGGCATTAGTTGAAATTTAGTAGCTGCTTGACTCTAAGGATTATGTATAAAAAGAAGTAAGAACTGAGGCCCTTTAGAGTTGAAAGCTATCCTCATTCTTTTCCTAGAAGAGGAAGGTTTAGTCTCAAAGCAGGAGCAGAGGCCTACACAATAAATGAAGTTAAAAAAATTATACT
>CANXYI010892539.1:0-10319 GCA_948208565.1 Hura crepitans
CTGGTCCTCTCTATCCCTTATAACATACACCTACGCAACTTTCCTTACCACTGCAGGTCAATTTATAGTCTCTAAAATGGCTCTTAAGGTGTGACCATATACATTATATTTATCTATTCTTCTTTCAACCTATGCCTGTAGTGTGGATGTCTTTGCAATAGTTAATGTATCTTGTCTATCAAGACAATCCCTTATAAAATGTCCCTTGACCCAACACTTAAAACAAGCCCTAGTTAACTTCTTTTAAGGTTCAAAATGCTTTCTACCATTATGATCACATAGAGGAGGGATTGATACCTTAGATGAGGTAGCAGTAGCACTAGTTGTATCCCCACGCTACTGTTAACCATGCTTAAAAGAACCACTAGTCCTTGGATTGTGTGACCCCATTAATAATGTCTAAGAAAACTTGCTCTTCTTGTTACTTGAGGGGTTATGGCTGGATTTTCCCCTCTTTCTTTACTATTTCTCCTTTCTTCTAATTTCTCTCAACTTTCCTTACTCTAGATTTAAAGTAGCATTCACTAACTTTGGGAAATTGTCAATCTCTTGTCCAGTTATGTGTACTCTAATAGAGTCATTCAGTCTATCTTCAAAGCAGTGACACTTATTTTCTTTATCTACCATCATCTCAGGGGCATCTCGACTAAGCTTCAGGAAATTCTCTCATACTCACCAATAGAAAGTTATTTCTATTTGAAATAAAGAAATTTTCTTCTCTTCCTTTCTAAGTAAATGATCTTAATATACATCTAATGAAAAGAGGAAATGAAGAGTTCCCAAGTAAGCTGCTATAATGGCTATGCAATCTCAGCTTGCCTTCTAACTCCAACCTACCACTAATGGGTTTCTTATATAATAATAAAGTGGCACCCTCTATTTTCTCTATATATATACAATGCAAGTCATCAATAATTCTCTTAATCTTTTCAAGCCAATACTCAGCTACAATAGCATCCTTCTCATTCTATCCCTTAAAATCTTTAGCCCCATTTTTATAAAGCCTCTCTCATATAGTCTTTAATTGAGGAGGATGTGGTTATGGTGGAGGTGGCTGGTACACCAGTATTGCCTTTGTAACTTATCTTATGAGATTTGTCACTTGTTGTGGAATGCAGCTTATTCTTGTGCCAGCATTCCATAAGAGGCTAGTAAAGGTGTGGGCACTTCCTACTACACTCAATTTCCTATACTAGATTAACTATTACTATTAGTAGCCTCTTCCTATGGCTATTGAGGTCTAGATTCAATATTAGCTTACATAAGTATGGAGGAAGCATCATCAACTTAAAATCACCATGCTATAATATGATATAGGATGCATGACCATAATGAAATCATCATGTTAACTCTATCCTAGAATCGAGTAAACCTATGCTCTAATACCACTAAATGTAACACCCTTGCCCATTTCACAAGAGAACTCAATAAAGAAGTGTTATAGCACAAACAAGACATATAAGACATTCAAATGTAGCACACTAAAACTTATAGAACAGTGAACCAAAAAATTTCATTTTAACTTTACTTTATAAAACATTTTTTACCTAAATAAAACCTTTAATTTTATTAAAAACATTCATGTAAATAGGTCTTTATGCAAAAAATCTAGCAATATAACGGTTGTTTGGGGTACTACTCAAAATTTTCCTATGAAGAAAAATACTTATATATTAAATCATATATTTATCCTTAAGCATAACTTCAACTTTCATCAAAAGTCACATTCACAATAACAATCATACATAGTTCTGTTCAACTAGGCATACATCATATATAAATACCATAATTTCTTTAGTTACATATATATACAACCCATGTTAAACATAATGATGAAATGATATAATTATAAAGTTTTGATCATAATATAAGCATAGAACCTTAAGAATTCTATATGTATATATACATGTGGATGCAAGAATGCTAAGGTTCTATAGGATCTTATGATCACAAAACTATCTATATACAAAATATGTGGACACTGATATGGTTACTACACGTCAATCCCTCCTCTCTTGTTCTACAGCTTCAGGACTTGAGTGAATGAACACTTATATTGAGGATAGAGTCCTTAGTGGATGCTTTCTAACCTAGACAACCCTTATTGATTACCCAAGCTATAAGCTCCATAGAGAAAAATCATTTGACATAATTATTTATACTCAATGTACTCATGGTAATTATAACATATAAGAGTTCATCATGCATATAGTTAATAATAAAAATTTCAATTAATGCATCGTAACATGTGTAAATCTTTCTAATAGCAATTTTTGTGCATATGTTTAAGTAGACTAATAAATACAAGTTAGGAATTATCAACATATAAATTAATTATGAATGTCAATCATTGATGATTTCATTTTGTACATTTCATTTTCATTATTTTCATCAATAAACCATTTCTTCCTAAAACCTTCTACTGTACCCAAATAAGGAAAAGGTGCCATGATTCCTTTAACTTGCCATCTTATAATGATACTTGAAGGCATAAATGTGCGACGATTACTTTAACCTACCATCTTTTGATCATGCTTAAAGGCACAAAAAAATGGCACCTATACCCCTCTAATGGTGCATAAATAATAATGGTAGATGAAGCTACAAATGGTGGCATGCCTACTAATGCCCACTATTTGGCATGCTAAACAATCCTAGGTCATTCAGACATCATAAGTAGAAATTGGTATACATCACTCTTTTCACATTTCCATCAATTTCATGAATTCATTTATGCAATATTATGCATCTTACATATTCCACATACATAAGACATATAGACCATAAAGTCTAACCATGGGTATTTCTCATGACTATATCAAATTTCTATGTTCATACATAAAAGTCCAAGTCATATATCCCAATTATGTTAAATGAACTTTATCATAAGATCACAAGGCCTTAACCAAGGCCATAATAAACATACCTTAGTTCATGCCAACTTTCGCATTAGTATAGTTCTCTTTTTAAGCTTTCATGAAAGAATATTTTTTAGCATTCCTCAATTCAATAAACACCTACATGCATATATAAGCATGGCATTTACATCTATTTCTTTATCAATATACACTATAAAATTTCATTTCATAGACATACATGGCTTTATATGATTTAGTCTTAAAGTTTATTTCTCCCTTTTTATCTATTCAACTTTTATACATGTCAAAGCTCATTTAACATCAAGGATTCTATTTGCTATCTTAAGATTTCTCCAAGAAACATAAAACTTTATAAGGATTTTAATTACCAACCCAAGCATATTCTACATAACCATTATAACATTAGCAATTATCAATATCTTTATAATATTAGCAATTATCAATATCCTTACTCATACACGAAATTTTTTGTTATAAATATTTAGAAATAGGTTTTAGCCTTACAAGGAACTTATGGCATTTCTTTACTTTCTAATTTCAAAGGCTTCAAATTAATAATCCTAATTGTTTAAGGTTAAATAACACTTTCCATATGAAAACTAAGAAATATGTGTATACATCCCTCTAACCATAATTTTGGTCAAACTTAAATCACTACCAAAAATATTTCCTTATCATATATTTCACTTATTATCATTATTTTTTACATTTTTAATTACAAAGTTAATCACTAAGTTCTAATATAGTCCATGACCATTACAAAAAAAAAAAAAAACCCTAACCCTAATCCTTATGAAAATAATCTAAAAAGTTGCATAAGGTAAGAAGCACCCTTTTTAAAAAGCTTTAACCTACTCCTAAAACTTCTTTTTTTGATCTCCTTAGAAAGCAAATAATCCTCCTCTTATTCCCTCTAAGTTTTAGCCTAACTAAGGTTTGGCTCTTCTATTGATTTCAAGCTTTACCATATATATACATAAATAATAATCATACATTAAACACATTAATTCCTTTTATGAACAATAAATGAGAGAGAGAACACTCACTCTTATAATTTTCTCTCATGAGTAAGCTTAATTTCCACACTTTTTCCTTAAATCATCATTTTTCTCTCATGAATTTGGGTTTACCATAAGGAATTAATGAATAATCTTAAATTTTGATAAGTTAAAAATGAAGAAAAGGTTAAGAGAGGAGAGAGAGATTACGATGGCTAACCATGAAAGAAGAAGAAAACTATTGACTTTTTTATTTCTTTAAAATCCCTTTTTTATCTAACTTTAAATAGTTATAATTCATCTATATGTCATACTTTACTAATGTCTATACATCTCTAATTAGTTAGTCACATGATTTTTAAGATGGTCATAATCCCATTTGACTTGGTCAAATCTTATTTAATTGTGTTAACAAACCTTTTTTTAATCCTTGGTTGCTATACACTATTTTGTCTTATTTACTTATCCATTACTTGAATTTTGTTTCTACATTTTTTTATCCCATAATGACCTTATTTGATTTCTATATTTTAATTGTATCATATTCATGAATTATACTCTTCAAACATCTAGTTTGCTCTTTTCAAACCCTGAGCAGACCCAGGTGCACTATTTATAGCTCATAACAAAACTAAGATTTTTTGGTCATTACACCTCTCTCATTTTATACTTATATCCAATATGGGATTTATGAGCACTTAACTAGGATCTCTCCTATGTCTTTCCAATGTGGGATTTGCCTAGGGCATTGCAATACACCCCCCATATAGGACTCAGCATCCTCACTGAGGTTTGCCCCACCATTTGCTCACAAAATAGCTTCGATACCAATTGTAGCAACCTAGATCTAACTATCCTAAATAATTTGCAAATGGCCTAACCATATAGCTTAAAATAGTTAACCCAAGTTATTATTAGTAGTTAAGTGTTTAGCTTTAATAACCTCTCTCTGCCTACATTTTATGCAATGTGATATTATACCCAGAATCTCTCCTATGTTTTGCTAATACAAGATATGTCTAAAGTGTTACAACACTATTTTTAAGTGTAAATCACTGTGAAACCATAAAATCTATATCTATAAGGCATCAACAGTGAACTATAGGCTACAACACTAAAATATTAAGTGCCACTGGCCTTATTTATGAGTTTTTATATTGTACACAAATTTATCTATAAATTACCTAATTAGCATACCACTTGAATTCTAAGTGCATTCTAGATAGAAATTAGGCTTGATAATTCATCTTCAGTTCAAAAGCATTTAGTGAATTGAAGTAACATTCATTATATGTTTTTCTCTTACAATTTTTAAATGCTTTTAAAAACATATGTACATATTTATTAACTATTCCTTTGAAGCATCTTCCTAAAATATAATCTATTTTGTAATTCGTCTGAGTGCCATCACTAATATTTCAAAATGAACATAAAACTTTAAGCCACTTTAATACCTTCTTTTAAGCATTATCTATTTCAATTAAAAATGAACATCAAGTAACTTCTAAATTTAATAAAAACCTTAAAATGTCAATTAATCCCACACAACTATAGTCTAGATATTCTTCTAAATACTTAAAAGCCAAACTATTAAAGAAATCCACATTTTGTCATTTATGCATCATAAATCTAAATAAATATACCATGTCAGCTATTAATTCCAGTAGCTATAGTTAAATAATTATTACCTCTGAACTATAGCTAATATTTTTAGTGTTTAGGCCAAAATTTATTTACTAACTAAATAACCTTTATCATACTACTCGATAACACACACTAGATAGGATCTGGGTAACATTTACTTATTACTTCTTTTTGAATGATAATCAAGACTTTCAAGAGCATTTAGTAAGTTAAATTAATACTTTACTATATTTACATGCTTCTATTATTTTTTAGTTATATAAAAACATACTCTTAAATCACCCATGTTATTAGTATCTTTAAATACCTTAAATTGCCCTTCAAAAGAAAATCGAAAACACAATGCATTTTATGATGAAATTTTATTTTAATGTAACGCTTAAAATCTTAAGGTTATTAATAGTACTTCCTGGGACGTCAATAGTGTTCTTAAGACTGGGGAACACTGAATCAATTAGATGGAAGTATTAATTATAATAAAATTTTGCACAAAGTTTGAAATGAAAATGAAGTCATTAAGATAGTTAAAAATGATAGTTAAGTTTTTACAATATTACATGTGAATAGTGACCTAGCATAAGCTGAGCAGTAAAAATATTTTGTTTTTGCTCAAATTGACTTGGTATCAATATAACCTAATACTTAAATATTCCAAATAGTCTATTGGCATAAGAATTAGGATTTTTGGATATTGAAAAGTATTTTTATAAAATCGGGTAAAGTAAAAAGTAATGTTTTTAATCAATTTTTCTTTATTTTTGAGCTTAAGTTTTTAAAGGCTCATGGACTTTGGTTTATATGATTTTTAGGGGTTATTTGTATGTTCATTGAGGTTAAGAAAAATGGAAGAATTGAATTACATGGAGAAAGAAAAGTGTTTTGATTTTTTTAAGTCATGCATATATATGGGGTTAAATGGCTTAAAGATGGTCAAACTTTGAATAATATTATCACCATCTTCTTTCCTCCTTTCTCCATAGAGCTGACAGCACCACCCTTTAAGCCACTATATTTTTCTTCTCTTCTCCCTCACTTTTAACCCTTAAGTCCAAGCATCAATAGCCCCTAAACATAAATTCTAGCAAGAGATTCAAGAGAAATTAAAGGATTTTCAAGGTTTTAAGTTAGAATGAATAGTGATAAAGTTTTGACCGGGTAAGTTTTTTTGGGTTTTTATATTTTTTTAGTTCTCTCTAGGTGCCCAAGAGCACATTTCTTAAGTCATTTTCAAGTTTTGACATATATGTTTTTTTATACGGATTTTTCAAAAATAAGCTTGTGTTATATTTGTAAAGCAAAGCAAGAAAGGGAAAAACAAAGGCAAGGAGAAGGTGTGAACTAGCCTCATCTATGTATTTTGAACTAAAAGAAAGTGTAATCAAAGTAAAATGTGTTGATTTTTTGTATGCCTTAAACATAAAGTGCATGTATGTGTATGTAACTATGAATGTTTTATGTTATTGATGTTTAAAGTTTATGAATTTTGTTATATGGTCATGTCAACCTTGAATGATCTATTGTAAGTGAGCAATTGGATGTTGGATGTGCAAGGGTATCTGCAACTGAATGGCTTTATTAGTAGGTCTTGGTGAACTTAAGGTATATTAAGCTTATTATGTGAAAATGTTGAGTTTTTATCATAATGACATGTCTAATGCACACCAATTTGATGTATGATACCATGTAATTGAATTAAAATTATGGTCTTAAATAAAATTCATAGAGTGGCCGAAATGTTTAGGCATTTATGCTCAAGAATGTGAATTATATGCATGCTTGCAATTTAAGCCATAAATTATTCAAAATGAGTAAAGTTTATGTCGAAGTTGTTAATTATGTGTTCAATGTAATTATGCCTTTTTATCTCATCTTGGTTGAACCAATGGCATGACTGCTTATTTTATGTTTTTGATTATGATAATATGCTAAGATGGGTATATTACTCATGACATGTTATGGTGACTTATGTTTATGCTATTAATGGATAAAGAGGAGAGATGTCAAGGCTAAGTGCAAAGTACGTTCATATTATGCATATTATGAGCCTAGGTATGGTTTTGGTCATGATTATGTTGCATTGTCATGTTAATTGATGTATGTAATGCATTTTAAGAAGCAAACATGGCCAAATAAAAAAGGTCACACTTTTCCTGAATGGTTATTTGTTGGCCAAATAAAATCTTTAATATCTATATTAAGCTATTTTCATTTTATGAAACTAAAAATAAATAGTAAGTAGCCTATACAAGTAAATAACCTAGATTGGATAGGCTAGCTAGTCAACTAGGGGTTTATAGTTGCTGTTAGGGTACTTCTATACCTCTTTGTGTCCTTTGAGTCCTATGTTGATTGTGACCTTTAGATGACACTTTGTGTGTCACTCCTTATTCAAGTTCACCAATTAAATTGGGTAAGGGGTGTCATATTTGGTAATATTAAAGCTCTAACTTAGGTATTCTTTAGTATTTAATGGTTACATATGAGTGTCTTAGATCTTAAAAACATGCATCACAAAATAGGATGATATTAAGGCTTATAATATGTTCTTTATCCTATAGATCAAAGATAAGTTCTCTTGCACCACATAAAGATGAGGAAGTCGAAAGCCATTCTCTTACTATAGTTAGACAATAAGCCACTAGGGCTAAGTCTGCTACTCATAGTAATGCTAGGTAGGCATCTTTAGTAGCACAAGTACTACCAATCTTTCTTTAAGAGATGTTGCAGTTGTTAAAATAGGCCACAGCAGTAGCACCCTCACCACCTCTACTAGTTCAGTAACCATTGCCACTATGTCAAGCTCTTTAAAAGGCATACCTAGAAAGGATAAGGAAGATGGGGGCTAAGGACTTTAAGGGTAAAGGACTAGCAAATGTCAATAGGGTAGAGTATAGTTTAGACAAGGCTATCTGAATCATGCAATAATTAAAGTGTACTCCTGAAGAGAAGGTCATCTATACAACTTCTCTTCTACAAAAGAAAGCCTTTAAATGGTAGGAGGCCTTGACTGAGCATTTAGATTTAACATGGGATTTCTTCCTAAAATAGTTTCAAAAGAACTATAAGACTGAACACTACTTGGATACTAGAAGATAGGAGTTTGTAGATCTAAAATAGGGTTAAAGGTCTATACTAAAATATAAGAAGTTAAAAGGGAAGTCTATGTTATTATTTTGATGATAATGGTTGAACCTCAAGAAAAATGGAATATTAACTTTTTGTAACCTTATTTTGTGATACCAAATTTCCCTTGTTCTATTCCTTTTATCATTTTTAATATTATTAAAGAACCAGTCTCTTTTTTTATTATATTTTGCCATGAATTCTTTTCTTAGAAAATCTTTATCTATTTTGAATTCTTCTTCAACTACACTTATGCGAGAAAAAGATTGCATTTGAGACCTAGTGGGAGACTTATGAGGTAAAGAGATTCCCAACCAATATGCCAAAGATATGGCATAGACAAAAACTTATAGATGTAAGTGGTTTGAGAAGGGGCTTAATGTAGAGATCAAAATGCAAATTGCTCCAATGAAGTTTAGAGTTTTTTCTACACTAGTGGTAGCTTGTCACATAGTAAAGGAAGTTTAGAAGGAAAGATATGGGCTCTACTAGAATAAGAGATCTTTTAGCTAGGAGGCAAGCAGTATAGCCTAATATTTTGAGAAAAGGTTTAAGGGAGGTCAAAATCTAAAACACAACAACAATCCTAAAAAATGGGCCAATCACAAAAAGCAGGCCAAGGGAATAAGAATAATACAAGGTAGTAATCTCAAGCTGCTAATACTCTAGTGTCTACATCTAAGAGTAACCTAGTGGCATAATGTCAAATCTGCCAAAAGAGGCACAAAGGAGATTGTTAGAAGAACAAGTCAAGGGTTTATTTCAATTGTGGCTTAGCGGATATTATCTTAATAATTGTCTAAAAAGGTTCAATGTTGGACAAGGATTTACACCTACTTTTGTCTGAGGCTAGAGAGGAGACTAAGGTGATAGAGGAAAAAAGATGGACGGGAGTCAATTTGATGGTGCAAGGACACAAGTTTTTAGCTAACCTCCTCAAGTTACCTTTTAATGATTTTAACTTAATCATGGGTATAGATTGGTTGTCTAAATATCAAGTAATTATAGATTACAAGCAGAAACAAATATCTCTTACAACTAAAGGTGGGGTAGCTATCATAGTTATAGGTAAGAGAATAGACTTTTTGCCAAATGTTATATCAGCCATTACAGCCAAGTGAATAATGAGAAAGTTTTGTCAAGCTTCTTGGCATATGTACATGATACTAGAAAAGAAGAACCAGATGTGAGTTTTATACTAGTGGTGTCAAAGTATGTGGATGTTTTTCCTAAAGAGTCACCCAGTTTACCTCCAAAATGGAAAATCAAGCTTGCTATAAAGGTTTAACTTAGCAATACATCGATATCTATAGCTCTATATAGGATGGTTCCTATAGAGTAAAAAGATTTAAAGATCCAATTACAAGAATTGCTTAACAACAGTTTCATAAGGTTAAGTATGTCTCTATGAGGAGTATTAGTATTGTTTATAAAGAAGAAGGATGGTTTATTGCATTTATGTGTTAACTACAGACAGCTAAAAAAAGTAACCATTAATAACAAGTACCTATTGCTCGTATAGATGATTTTTTCAATCAGCTTAAAGAAGTGAGCAATTTCTCCGAGATTGATTTGAGGTTAGGATATTACTAGTTAAGGATTAAAAAGGCAGATATGGCTAAGATTGCTTTTTAAACAATGTATAGCCATTATGAGTTTTTGTAAATGCCATTTA